>PVKC010007865.1:0-28942 GCA_004027635.1 Crocidura indochinensis | reverse complement strand
TGGCAGTGCTCAGGGGTTGCTCCTGGCTCTATGCTCAGAAATTGCTCCTGGCAGGCTCTGGGGACCATATGGGATGCCAGGATTAGAACCACCATCCTTCTGCATGTGAGGCAAACACCGTACCTCCATGCTATCTCTCCGACCCCCAAACACTTTGAGTTTTGGAGGAGACAGTTGGGCAAAACTAGTTATGGAATGTCATTTCCTCATCTATAATATAGGAATAGGGGCTGAAGAGAGCACTATAGTAATAGAGCCTTCGCCTTGCACATGGCCACCACAGGATGGACCACAGTTCGAGTCCCAGCATCCCATATGGTCCCCCAAACCTGCCAGGAGTGATTTCTGAGGACAGAGCCAGGAGTAGCCCCTGAGCACCATTGGGTGTGACCCAAAACAAAGCACACACAAAAAAATAATAACATGGGAATAATATCCACCTCAAATTATTTTAAAGCTTGAAAGGGAAGTATGGTGTTAGAAGAATCTTGGGATTTGTGAAGGAAAGTGGCTCTCTGATGATGAGCGTGGTGCTGAAATAAATTATGTGTACATGAAAAATAATATCAGCGGTATTTTAAGTCTCAGTACCTCAATAAGAATGGTTAAAAACACATTTTTTTCACAGCCACAAATGCAGTCACCATGTTTTTACCAGCTCAGCTTTATAGATTCACTCTTTTCTCAAGCAAGATATAAACTAAGCCATGAAAAACCATGGGAATGCTGGCCATATGGAAGAAAGCTGGCCAACTTGGGAGAAGAGGGTGGTCTAGCCCTTACCCTGCCAAAGCCACACTGTCTGTATCCATCACCCAGAATCACCATTTTACCAATGGCTTCACTTCACCACACTTCTACAATCCCCTTGGAGGATACTAACCTGAACACACTTTAGGTCTGCTGGTTTGGGGGCTGATATTACAAATATCAGCTTTTTGAGGCTTGTGCAGGCACCCTTCTCCTCATAGCCTCCTTTTTTCAGGAAATCTGGCAACTGAGAACACACCCCACAAAAGGTACAATATCAGTAATAGTGTTTTAAATTGCTGGTCAACTTCATTTGTTTGATACTTTTAACCCCATAGGAACATAACAATTTAGCAGACTGTACAGCTGATAAGAGCTTACTAAGCCTTCTGTTATTGTATTAATAATTTCACAATTTTTCACAAATTTCACAATAATTTTCACAAGTTTGCTTGCTACTGTACTTTTTCTTTCGTTTTCTTCTTTTTTTAAAAAAAACTATTTATTGACTGATTGATTGATTGACTAGTTTGGGGGCCACACCAGTGATGCTCAAGGGCCTCTCCTGGCTCTGTGCTCAGAGGACCACATGGGATCCTGGGAATTGAACCAGGTCACTCCCAGGTCAAAAGCCCCACCACTGTGCTATTTCTCCTGCCCTTCTTTTTCATATTTTTAAACTTTTTTCTTCTATTCCCTTTTTTTCATTCTATTCTTTTTTTTAAGTAACCTCTCTCTCACTTACCTGGAAGCAAGCATACTATGATCAACTGTCAACTATGTGATGCATTTTCTCTAAATAAAGTTAAAAAACACAAATATTATAAAAATTTGAATAAACGAAAGTTTATTAGGGCCAGAGGTAGAGCAGAGGTATAGTGCAATGTACTAAATAGAGCAGAGGTTGGGGCGTTTGCCTTGCACACGACCGATTCAGGACAGACCTCTATTTGACCCTCAGCATCCCATATGGTCCTCTAAGCCAGGAGTGATTTCTGAGTGCATAGCCAGGAGTAACCCCTGATCGTCACCAGGTATGGCGATCAAAAACAAAAAGGAAAAAAATTGAAAAAAAAATTACTTGTAAAAATTACATTTTTAAAAATAGAATATTTATAAAGTATGTACTTTTAAGTCAGAAATATAAGTGCTTAATAAGTTGAGGAATAGTAATGGGCTTTTTACTGTTTTATTGGACCTTATATTTCCCCAAGAACTACCAGGCTACAAGTATGAATAAAATGCTTTAACAATAATCACTCTAATTTCCCCCCAGCTAATTGCCCCACTGTAATTACTTAGTCCATCATGAGATATGCAAATACCAGGTATTGTCACTTATCTGTCACATATAGAGTGACAAGACAATGGTGGTTAACAAATGATGTCAACCCCTTGGCCCTGGATTACAGAAATGAGAATGTCATGAAAGGCAGAAGGGTTGAGAGGAAATAAAGAGATAGACTAGAGATAACATAAGAACATCAGTTGATCTGCTTTCCTATGTTCACTGCAACACTATTTACTACAGCAGCCCAAGGCTGTATATGGAGATTATTATGCTGAATAAAATCAATCCAAGCAATAGAGATAGAGATAAAATAACCTTACTTATTTGTGGAATATAAGAAAAAATATAATATGGTAATAATATCCACAGACAATAGAAATGAGGGTCAGGAAACCAGTCCATAGTAGGAAACTTGCCACAAGTAGTGGAGCTAAGCAGTTATGGTAGAGAAGGAACCATTAAGAAATCATCGTTGGAATTGATAACTCTGGACACAAACTAGGTGCTGAAAGGGGATTAAGTTATATGCATGGTAGCTCTTAATTAACAATAGTGCAAACCACAGTGCCCAAAAAGTAGTGGGGGGAGTATGTGTGAGAGAAAAGAGAAGTAAAACATTTGCCCCAGAGGCAGACAGAGGGGAGGGTGGGAGGAAAACTGGGTTCACAGAAATGTGCGCCAGTGAAGGGTGCTGTACATTGTATCACTAAAACTCAATCATAAACAATTTTATAACCATCGTGCTAAAATAAATAAGGACATCAGCTGAGAGTCTTGGGCATTTGGTGGTAAAGAAATAAGGTATTTGTATGCCCATTAAAAACCTAAGTATCAACATAATTGTAAGCATTGACCCAAACTATGATAATTTAAAAAAATGTAATGAGGTATATGTGCCAGTGCTTCTTAGCACACTATTGATCCTGGTTTGATCCTTGGCACCATATATGGTCCCCTAAATCCTAATAGGAGTGATTCCTGAGTGATCTCTGAGCTTCACTAAGTGCGGCCTGTTACCTCACCAAAAAAAAAAAAAAAAAAAAAAAAGTTTGCTCAGGAGGCTGGAGTATGGCAGGAAAACTTGGGTCACTGGTAGAAGGATGCTGACATGGTGGTGAGTTTGGAGTTGAAATATTGTATACCTGGAACTATTATTATAACAATGTGTGTGTTTGTGTGTGTGTGTGTGTGTGTATGTGTGTGTGTGTATGTGTGTAGTTTTGGGTCACAACCGGCAGCGCTCAGGGGTTACTCCCTGAGTACTCTGAGCCGGCTTTGTGCTCAGAAATCGCTTCTGACCATATGGGACCATATGGGATGTCAGGATTAGAACCACCATTCTTCTGCATGCAAGGCAAATGCCTTACCTCCATGCTATCTCTCCAGCCCCTTATTATAACAATTTTTAAATTCACAGTGCTAAATAAAAATGAGGGGAGAAAACAACTCAGAATCCTCAGTGTCACATCTGTCACACTCAGAAAAATATCCTGAGTGAACATGGCCAGTGAGTAGATACCTTTTGTTATCTGTTAAATAGGTTGTTTACTTAGCACTTCCTGTTCGGCACAGAACAGACTAAAACACAGAACAGAATATGCCTTTTAGTGCTGGATCAAAGACATTTCAGTGGCTAGATAGCAAGCTGGGATCCTGCTTCCTGCCCCCTTCTCTGCATGCAGTGCTAATCAGAGAGGTCCCTCAGCAACCATTTGCAGGGACATTTGATAACCAAACTTTCCCTGAGACTTGGGAGTAGCTCAAGCCTAAGCAGAGCACTATCTGTGTTACATACAACCTCTCTGCCACCTAACCTGCATTTATTATTTATTGCCTTGTAATGAGTGATTCCAAACCAAGTAACTGAAAACAATAAAATGTCTTAGAAGTCAAGAATCAAGAGTTGCTTCCTGGGATGGGTCTCTAGTTTACTGGGTCTCTTGTGAGGTCTGAGTCAAGGTTTCAGACAGAGCTTCTCTCTGAGACTGATATCACTCCTGAGGACCTGCCTTCAAGATCCTCCCTGGGCTATGGGTATGAGGCATTCTTTCCATACTACAAGAACCTTTTCACCACAATAACTCATGAGAGTTCTCCCCCCAGAAAAAATGAATAGAGAAAGAGTGGCCAGGAAAGATGCGACAATATTTCATAACTTAGTCTTGGAAGCAGCATAGTACTACTTCTGCCAGAGTCTGTGGATCACAGATCTCCACTGATTTCCACTGTTACTAAAATGGAGGAATCTACAAAAGGGTGTTTAATACAGGAGTAAGACTTCTGGTATCATCCTGGAATCTAGATGTCACAGTGGCTGCCCTGTCCTGCTCCCATCTTATAATCTTGCCCAAGTGAACTTCATCTCTCTTTCCCTCTCCCAAAATGGGAATTTTGGGAGACCCCAACAATGGAGCTAAGCAATAGCAAAGCAGCACCAGGATTACAGGGGTGGCTATGATGTTAGACTGAGGAAAAGAAAGAACAGAGCAGAGAGAAAAAAAATCAGGAGAAAGAGTTTTGGGAATTGGTTTTCTAATACAGTAAAACCTGGGAAGAGAGAAGATAAAAGCTTCAGTGAAGTCAGATTGATGAAAACTGGGTTATACAACAGTCTAGTTTCCCTCTGATCTAATGTCAATGGCTAGGGGCTAGGGGGTCTGCTCCATAGCTCCTCCCAAAGGAACTAAGACTGAGATCAGCCACTGTCTTGAATGTTGCCTGAATCATTAGCAGAAAGAACACTCTGGAGACCTTGTCTGGGCCTCACACTAAGAATGATAACTCACACTAAGAGTGATACCTAACCCTTCTAGTCACAACCTTTGGATCTTTGGCTCCAGCCAGTCATGAGAACGCCAAGAATATTATCTGTTTTAGCAAAATAAGTGTGGAAGAAATCTTCCTCAAGATAGTAACAGCTATCTATAAAAAGCTTATAGCCAACAATAGTCTTAATGGCAAAAACCTGAAAACATTTCCACTAACGTCAGGCACTGGGTAAGAATGACCATTGTCTCCACTTTTATTCAACATAGTATTAGAAGTCCTAGCAATAGCAATCAAACAAAAGAAAGAAAACAAAGGAATCCAAATTGAAAAAGAGGAAATCAAACTATCTCTATTCGCCCATGATATGATGATATACATCAAAGACCCTAAAGATCCACACAAAAAAGCTCCTAGAAACAATAAACCAATACAGCCAAGTGGCTGACTACAAAGTAAATACATACAAAAACAGTGCATTTCTTATACAAATAACTCAGAGGAGAAAGAAATCAAAGAATCTATCCTATTTAAAATAGTGTCTAAAACTATCAAGTACCTAAGAATCAACCCAACAAGAGAGGTGAAATACCTATACAATGAAAAATTCAAAACACTTAAGAAATTGGAGAAACATTCCATACACATGGATTGGAGAATCAATATCATCAAAATGACTGCCTTACCTATTCAATGTAATCCCTATCCAAATTCAGACAGCATTTTTCAAGGACTTAGAACAATCAATTATAAAGTTTGTGTGGAACCATAAAACACCTAGGATAGCCAAATCTATATTGAAAATCAAGAAACTTGGAGGTGGGGCAGGAGAGATAGCACAGTAGTAGGGTGTTTGCCTAGCAGGTGACCATCACAGGATGGATGGTGGTTCTATTCCAGGCATTCCATATAGTTACCTGAGGCTGCCAGGAGCAATTTCTGAGCACAGAGCCAGAGATATTGTGATCAAAACAGCACGGTATTGGAACAAAGACTTTCAAACCATTGGGTCAGAATAGAATATCCAGTGACAAACCCCCAAGTATATGACCAATTAATCTTTGAAAAAGGAGCCAAGAACTTGAAATGGAATAAAGACGGTATCTTCAACAAATGGTGCAATTGGATATTCATGTGTAAGAACTTAAAGATCAGGGGACTGGGCCATGGCGCTAGAAGTAAGGTGCCTGCCTTGCCTGTGCTAACCTAGGATGGACCTCGGTTCAATCCTCCGGTTCCCCATATGGTCCCCAGTGCCTGCCAGGAGCGACTTCTGAGCAAATATCCAGGAGTAACCCCTGAGTGTCACTGGGTGTGGCCCAAAAACCAAAAAAAAAAAAAAAAAAAAAGAACTTAAAGATCAATCCATATCTCACACCTTACGCAAAAGCCAATCCAAAGTAGGTTAAAGACTTTGACTTTAAACCTGAATCCATAAATATCATTAAGGAAAACATAGTCAAAACACTTCAAGACTTAGACCTCAAAGAATATTCAATGATAGGATGTCAATGACAAGGACTATAGGATCAAATCTGAATAAATGGTACTACATCAAACTAAAAAGTTTCTGTATGACAAAAGAAACACGGGCTAAAACCAGAAGACAGCTTCTGGGAGAAAAATTTTGCACTCAACACATCAGATAATGGTTTGCTATCTAGGTTTTACAAAGTTCTCACAAAGGTTAACCTCATGAAATCTAAAAATTCCATCAAAAAATGGGAGAGGAAATAACCGACACTCTTCTGAGGAAGATCATCAGATGGCCAATAAGCATTAGGGAAATCCAAATCAAGACAATAATGAGATATCATACACCAGTGAGGATGGCACTTATCAAAAATAAAGGGAACAATCTCTGTTGGCAGGAATTTGGTGAGAAAGAAACTTTCATCCGGGGCCCGGGAGATAGCATGGAGGTAAGGCGTTTGCCTTTCATGCAAAAGGTCATCGGTTCGAATCCCGGTGCCCCATGTGGTCCCCCGTGCCTGCCAGGAGCAATTTCTGAGCATAGAGCCAGGAGTAATCCCTGAGCACTGCCGGGTGTGACCCAAAAACCAAAAAAAAAAAAAAAAAAAAAAGAAAGAAAGAAAGAAAGAAATTTTCATCCACTGCTAGTGAGAATGCTGCCTGGTCCAACTCCTATGAAAAATAGTTTAAAAGGTCTTCAGTAAACTCAAAATTGAGCTGCCATATGACACAGAAATTCCATTTTGGGGAGTCTATCCCAGAACAGAATAACATGCATCGAAAAGGATGCATGCGCACCACTATTCATTGTAGCAGTAAGGTGTTTGTTTTGCATGCAGCCAAACTTGGACAGACCCAGCTTTGTCCCACTTGGTCTCCTAAACCTGCCAGGAGCAATTCCTGAGGGAAGAGCCAGGAGTGTCGCTAGGTGTGGCAAAAAAGGCAATCTAAATTGGGCCTGTTATACTGGCAAGCTTGGGGGCAAAGGGTGGTGGTGTGGAATGCACGTGGGGAACATTGGTGAAGGAAGGTGGACACTGGTGATGGGATTGGCCCTGATTCATTGTATGTTTGAAACCCAACTATGAAAAAGTTTTTAAACCACAATGGTTTCAATTTTTTTTTAAAAAGAATAGTATTATGTTGTATATTTGATATTTCTAAGAGAACAGAGGTCAAAATTTTTCATTAAAAGGAAAAACTAGGGGCCAGTGAGGTGGCGCTAGAGGTAAGGCATCTGCCTTGCAAGCACTAGCCAAGGAAGGACCTTGTTTTGATCCCCCAGCTTCCCATATGGTCCCCCCAAGCCAGGGGCAATATCTGAGCGCTTAGCCAGGAGTAACCTCTGAGCATCAAATGGGTGTGGTCCGAAAAACCAAAAAAAAAAAAAAAAAGGGCCAGAGAGATAGCAGTTTGCCTTGCAAGCAGCCAATCCAGAATCTAAGGTGATTGGTTCAATTCCTGGCATCCCATATGGTCCCCCGTGCCTGCTAGGAGCTATTTCAGAGCAGATAGCCAGGAGTAACCCCTGAGTGCCACCAGGTGTGGTCCAAAAACAAAAACAAAAAAAAAATGAAAAACTATTGCTGTGTGTGATGAGTAATTTTAAGTAGACTTATTATGAAGATACTTTATAATATATTAAATATTAAATCATTATGCTACATATCTGAAAGTAATATAATGGCATGTGCAAGCATATCTTAATTGTTTTAAAGATATGAAAGGTGTACCAAGAAAATAGAGAATATTATCTGTCTTGTTTGGTTGGTTGGTTTAATATTTGAACTGCCCAATCAGTGACCTAGAGACCCAAAAGCCACTGCCAGCAATACTCAAACAACCAGAGGCCAGAACAATATTATAATGGATAGGGGCATTTGCCTTGCCTGCAACTGACCAGATTTGATCCCCAACATCCCATATGGTCTCCTGCGTACTGCCAGAAGTGATTCCACAGCACAAAACCAGGAGTAAGCCCTGAGCATCACCTGATGTAGCCCCCCCCCCAAATAAAAATTAATACTCAGTCAACCATGCCAGAAAAAAAATGTTTTTGGTTTGGGGTCACACCCACAGCACTCAGGGATTATTTCTGCTCTACACTCAGAAATCACTCCTGGCAGGCTCGCGGGACCATATGGGATGCCAGGATTTGAACCACCATCCTTCTGCATGCAAGGCCAATGCCCTACCTCCATGCTATCTCTTCACCGCCCCCATACCAGAAATTTTATGTGAGGCTCATGAATACTGGGTTACTCAGGCTCTCTGGTGCCAGAGTTCACCAAGGCTATCAAGCAATGCTCAGGAGCTCCAGGCTGTACCTAGTAATGTTCAGGAGACTGTACGGGATCCAACCCCGGTCTAGCATGTGTCCTGATCATTGTAATATCTCCTGCCCCCAAAATTCAATCTTATTGTGAACTGGAAGAGAAGAGAACTGGAAATAATTTGGGAACCAGAAATAATGATTCCTTGAGAACTCATTAAAAGAGAAAATAGCTTTTTACAAAGAGAAAAGCAGTGAAAAGAGAGGGAGTTTGATAAGTATGGATTCCACAGCAAAGATATGGAGGGGTTAATTTATCCAGGCCTAGTTCAGACAGGCACCTGTGAAATACTGATGCAAGATAAAAAAAGACATGACCTGTTGAAAGGCAGTGCTAGATGAGGGCAAAAAGAACATTACCTCCTAGCCTGGATTCTGAGGCTCTCTAGAGTCCTGCACAACCAATTTCTCTAGTTGACTTCCCAACTCCATGTACATACTCACATGTTAATCAGCCGGGCAGATCACAGGCAGACAGTGCCCATCCTTCATTGTCTGTCTGCACTTCTCCCTCTTGGTTGTTTGAAGAGAAAAGAATGACTAAAAAGAAGGGTGGCACCAACACTGGTCAGAAAGAAGAGGAGGAAGATTAAGCTTCCCAATTTCACATACCTGCTCCTTTCCTAAATTAGAGGAGTATCTAGTTTTCAGCCAGGTAATAAAACAAATTGGTATCTCGGGACAATCAGCAGAAGCATCAAGAGAAATCTTAACATCTTCAGAAAATTTAATGGGTTTGAAATTAGGTAAAAAAATTTCTATGCGTTATTACATCATACAACCTAAGTATTTATTATTCTTCTATTTTAAAAAGGAGGATCTTGTGTGACCAGAGAAACACCTCGACTAAGCACACGATTTTAGTGCAGAAGGCTGTTTTCAATCCTGGCACCACATAGTCCCCAAAACTTTATGGGAGGTGACCTCTGAACCTCATGGGAGAAGATCTGTGCACTGCTAGATGTCACACACACACACACACACACACACACAAACAAACACACAAACACAAACACACACAGACTACATATTTAAGGAGTTTGCCTCAGAGAGGTCATTAGTTGTCCAAAGTCACAGCTAATAAGCAACACAGCTAGGATTCAAACCCAAATCTGCCTGACTACAGATGCTGTGCAGTTAAGCACTGACAGTAAGATCGAACAATGACACAAGACACAAAAAGGCTTCCCATTGCCTTTACCTCAGGGGACACACCAATTAAAGGATCAGTCTGGGCCAGACAATTCTTTGCTTAGCCCAGGCCTCACCACCCTCTGGTGATACTGAACAGAAGATTGGTCACACAAATGGTCAGAGGGAGCAAGAAGAACAAGAAAGCAGACTGAGGAGTGGGGACAGGGATGTGTCATGGGTTCCTCTTGGGTCACAGTTGCCTCTGGGAATTACCTAATCCTGTGGGTTGATTAGATTAAGCAGTCTAATCAAAGGTCCAGTTTGAATGTGACCCCTTCCCCACTCTGGGATTCAACAGAATGTTCCTGCCAGCCCTTACCAGGTCTTTTTGGGCGCCCTTTGGCAGAAATGTGATTTGTGTTTCCCTATGGAGTGAGGGCTGGGGTTTCGGGTTTTGTTGATGCCCCCTTTCTTCTCAAGCAAAGAGCACAAATCATCCCTTCGCCACACCCCTTTAAATCAGTTGCTCTGGAGAATTCCTAATGACTGCAAACCATCTACCGACATTACAGGAGTGGCAATGCGTTTCCTTCTCCACTGGCTGCAGGAAATCAGAACAGGGCCTGCCGAATTGGCCAGAGGGCAGGCGAGGGCAGCAGAGAGCTGGAGGCTGGAACAGCAGCTGGGCCTTCGGAAGTGGGTGGGCGGGACACATGCATGGCCAGCAACAGCCAAGGAAATCCCCCTCCCTGGGGTTCACTCAGAGGCCAGCTCAGGTTGAAGTTTAATGCTGGGGGAGCGAGTTTAAGCCAGACCCAAGGAGAAGCAGAGATGCCAGAGACAACACCACTGAGAAGAGCACTGAGAACACGCTGGAGGTCACCAGAGGTCCAGGAGTAGCTCTGAACACCCGCCAACCCTGTTCTCCCCAGGCCAGGGGAGCAGAGAGGAATTTGGGCAAAAAAGCAAAGACAAATTGCTTGGTTCATTTTATGAGGTCATTATAACCCTGATAACAAAATTTTTAAGAACAGCGTATACAGAAAATAAAAACAGTCTCGCTGTTTAACATTGGATTCATTTTAGAAAATAAATAACAAACGAATAAAATACGTAAAATATCATCTATGACAGCCTAGCAAGGTTTATACTAGCAGCGTAAGGATGGCCTGTACTAAAAATATACAGCCCATCAATGAAAATAAATCACCCAAATCTGGATCTGATAGCTACATGCTAAATTTGCAATTCAATTTCTCCTGGGAGTTTTTTGGTTTTGTTTTATTTTGAAAACTTTAGGAGCAGGGGCCAGAAAGGTAGTACAAGAGTTAAAAATCTTGCACTCTGCCAGCTGCAGTTCAATTTCATCCCCAGAACACAAACGGATCCCCCAAATATTGCCAGAAGTGACCCCTGAACACAGAGCCAGGTATCTGTGCTTCAAAGGATGTGGCCCAAATAAACAAAATAAAAAACTAAGAAGCAAAATTTTAGGAAGAATTGGATAATCTCAGCATAACAAAGAAGAGCAATATCTTTCTTAATGTTGAAGATTTCTAGGGGCCGGGGAGATAGCCATCTTTTAACTATCCTCATGCTGTTATATAACTATATTATGTCGTTGAAGGGAAACTGAAATTTCACTTAAATAAATCAATTTTAAATAATAATATTGATATATATTTCAACTGCTTTCTTTCAATATCTTATGTAATAAAAGTAAATTTAAAAAGAGCATTGTACTTTACTTTTCTATAGGCATAAAAGAAAACATCTAAAAGAAAAATTCCAAGGAGAATTTCTAGAATTTCTGGAAAAGGCATGCAGACTTATAATTAAAAAGAAAAATTCCACCGAATTTTGCAGCTGCACACCCCAAATGCATCATGTCAGGGATCCAACTTCATTGCTTTACCACTGATCTCTGCAGAGACATATATATGACAAAAACTTCAGGTATGCCAGGTTTGGGGCTGAGAACTCAGGAGCTTTCTTAGAGTGAATGTGAGCAGCTTCCCCCAATCCCATAACTTCCAGAAGCTCCAGCAGCTACAGACATGCCCCAGAGTTGCTGCCATGTTAGCTCATCAGCCTAGCTCCACAGATGCTAGAATTCCTTGAGCTCTAGGCAAGCTCCAAATCTTTCAATACTGACATTCCAGTAGGAAGTCACCAAATTAGATGTGAAATGAGTATAGAAGCTACCTAAGTTCAACAAACAAAACCAATAACACAATTGCACTATTAGCAACATATAGTTTAATAAACAATATATAACAAGTTTAACAAATTTTCTGTTAGTGATTTTTTTCTGAATATTTCATTATCATTTAATTGTTGTAGTCACTGGAAGTTATTCAAGCCTGTCAAGGTTTCAGGCTTTGGGGAAGCATGGGAAACAGGATCATGGTGAAAGGAATATTACACTGGTGGTGGAATTGGTGTCAGACATTGAATGCCAGAAATAACAGTATTGTAAGCAACTTTGTAAACTATCGTATTTAAATAGTTAAAAACTTAAAGTTTAAAAATTAAATTAACTTTACTTTTATTTAAAAAATTAAATAAACTGGGGCACATGGAGGTAAGGTGTTTGCCTTTCATGCAAAAGGTCATCGGTTCGAATCCCAGTGCCCCACATGGTCCCCCGTGCCTGCCAGGAGCAATTTCTGAGCATGGAACCATGAGTAACCCCTGAGCACTGCCGGGTGTGACCCAAAAAACAAAAACAAAAAAAAATTAAATAAACTTAAAAATATTAATTTATGGGGCCGAAGAGATAACATGGAGGTAAGGTGTGTGCCTTGCATGCAGAAGGATGGTAGTTCAAATTTCCGTATCCCATATGGTCCCAGGCCTACCAGGAGCGATTTCTGAGCATAGAGCCAGATGTAAATTATTGATCTTTTTTTTTGGGGGGGGGCCACACCGTTTGATGCTCAGGGGTTACTCCTGGCTAAGTGCTCAGAAATTGCCCCTGACTTGGGGGAACCATATGGGACGCGGGGGAATCAAACCGCGGTCCTTCCTTGGCTAGCGCTTGCAAGGCAGACACCTTACCTGTAGCGCCATCTCTCCGGCCCAATTGATTATTTTTAAATGTGACTCAAAATTTCCTTGAGCCCTTTTCTTTATCCTTAAATATATTAAGCTTTAAATTTTCCTTTAATATATATTTAATATATTTTGTAGTGTAAATCCTAGTCAAATATTCTCTCCACTTTTGTTTGTCTGAATAGTCTTTATCTTCATTATTAAGAATATTTTTCTGGGCCTGGAGAGATAGCACCGTGGCATTTGCCTTGCAAGCAGCAGATCCAGGACCAAAGGTGGTTGGTTCGAATCCCGGTGTCCCATATCGCCCCGGTGCCTGCCAGGAGCTATTTCTGAGCAGACAGCCAGGAGTAACCCCTGAGCACCGCCGTGTGTGGCCCAAAAACCAAAAAAAAGAAATATTTTTCCTAGGTGAGATTTCTAAATTGGTATATTTTCCCTTTGGTACTGTAAAGATTTTGCAAACCATGTCTTGTTTCTGTAGTCACTAATGTCTTTGTTCTTCTGTACATAATTTACCTCTGAGTTTCTGTGTTTAAGATTTTTAGTCCTTGTTATTGTTTTTCAATACTTTGACTATGTTGTGCTTTCATTGTGGCCCACTGCCTAGGGTTTGTTAAACTTTTTTTTCTATGGATTTTAGTTTATATTAAATATAAAAGCTTTTGTGACTCTATATCTTCACCCACTTTTGAACATTAGTTACATGCATATTATACCACTTGTATGTTTCATTGGTTAGAATCTTATAGTCTTTTTCTTTCTTTATATTAGTACTTGAAAGGTTTCTACTGCTGTTTTCAAGTGCACTATTCTTTCATGCAATGTCCAATCTGCTAAGCTCATTCGATAAATTTTTCATTTTATGTAATGTAATTGCCTATAATTTACCTTTTATTTATCTTTATATCTATCATTTCATCTCCCTCTATCCATTATCCTTTAATAATTGGATACATTTATAATGACTAGTTTAAAGGTTTTTCTCTGCAAATTCCATTATTTCTATAGTACGAAAATCAGTTTTTATTGATTGGTTTTTCTCCTATGAATAAATGTATTGCTTTTTTCTCAAAACTAGTAACTTTTCAAATGCTGGGTATTGGAAATATTTCATTATTGTCTTCATATATATATGAAGAAAACCAAAAACCAAAAAATGTAAGTAACTTTGGATCCTGAAACATAAAAGGACATTAATTTTTAAAACTAATGATATTCAAATAAATGCTCATAATTTTATAGTAATGATAATTTTCTTTTTTAAAATACCTTCTCCCAAGACCTACTTATCTTTAAGTAACTTTTTTTTGGGGGGGGCACACCCAGCGGTGCTCAGGGGTTACTCCTGGTTGTCTGCTCAGAAATAGCTCCTGGCAGGCACAGGGGACCATATGGGACACCAGGATTCGAACCAACCACCTTTGGTCCTGGATTGACTGCTTGCAAGGCAAACACCGCTATGCTATCTCTCTGGACCCATCCTTACGTAACTTTAGTTTAATTATCAATGTCCACTGGTTTTTCTTTTATTGATTTTTTAAATTTTTTTAATTTTTAATTATGAGAGCAAAGATGCAAAGAAAGAGGACAAGGTAAAGTTACAGTGGAAGGACAATCACTCATAAACAGAATTCTCAGAAGTCCCCTTGCTGATAGTGGTTACAAGTTAAGCGGCCGCGGAGCGAGGCGGAGCGAAGTGGAGTGGCCGCGCTTTTTGGGTGGGGGACCTGGAGAGGGTTCCTTGTTGCTCAGAGCCGGCTTGGTAGAGAAGAAGCAGGGAAGAGGCTGAGCGACTGGCTGGTGTTCATTTTAAAGTCTCTGGGTGCCCAATCGCCCCGCTCGATTGGCCCCACATTTTTGATTATTTTTTAATCATTAATTATTTAATTTTTTTCCTTCTGAACTATTTCCTTTGGGGTGGGCAAAAAACATCACTGAAATGGGTATAGGAATGAAAATATATTTCCAAAATATCATGTTTAAGCTTGGGGTAAATGTCAAATGAAATTACTGGTTATGTGTAATTCAGTATTTTTTATGTATACCAACCTCACTGATGTGAGGTGATATCTCATTATCATTTTATTTGCATTTGCCAATGATAAGTAATGAACACTTTTTTTTTTTTGGTTTTTGAGTCACACCCGGCAGTACTCAGGGGTTACTCCTGGCTCCATGCTCAGAAATTGCTCCTGGCAGGCACGGGGGACCATATGGGGCACCAGGATTCGAACCAATGACCTTTTGCATGAAAGGCAAACGCCTTACCTCCATGCTATCTCCCGGGCCCCAGTAATGAACACTTTTAATATGCCTGTTGACCATCTGTATGTCTTCAAAAAATGTCTGCACAACTCTACTCCCCATTTTATGGTACTTTTTATTAAGTTTTATAAGTGTTTTATAAATCTTGGATATTAGGCCTTTGTCAGCTATATGAAATAGAATATTTTCTTCCATTAAATAAGTTGTATTTTGGGGGGGGTCACATCTAGCAGTGCTCAGGGGTTACTCCTGGCTCTATGCTCAGAAATTGCTCCTGGAAGGCACAAGGGACCATGTGGGTTGCCAGGATTTGAGCCACCAACCTTCTGCATGCAAGGCAAATGCCTTATCTCCATGCTATCTCTCTGGTCCCTGTATTTTTTTTTTGTAGAAGTAAAAAAGTTTATTAGAATTAAAGGAGAAAGGAGAAGACACTCATAGTAAGAGGGAAACTCAGCATAGACTTAAGTTCTGCTTTTTATTTTATATATTTTTTATTTTATATTTTAATTTTCATCTATATTATTTATTTCACATGTACATATTTCTACTACATTCATCACCAATGTGTCCACCTCCTTCTCCTATGCTTCGCAGTGCCATTCTCTTTTAGTATCCCCCTAAATTCAGATTTGTGGATCAGTTCTCCCATTGTGTTGCCTTTGGCCCTTTGTTGCTACCTTATTGTGTATCTAAGAAATGCATGTAAAAAAGTGTACTTATATATCTTCTCATTTGTTTGTTTTTGCTTTATTTTGCTTTTCTTAGCCAACAGCACCATCAAATCATTGAAGACACCTCTAAAGTCAATATCATGGAGATTCCTATCTATTCTTTGATGTATTTTATGGACTCAGATATAATATCCCATTTTGAATTAATTTTTGTGCGATGAAAAATAAAGTACCAGATTTTATTTGCGTGTAGTTAACCAGATGTAGTTAACCAATTTTTTAAACATCATTTGTTGAAGAGGCTTTCCCTGTTTCACTTCATGTACCTAGCCAGTCATAGATTAACTCTCCTCCATATCTGGAGATATGGGCTTATCTCCAGACTCTCAGCTCAATTCCATTGTCTTAAAAGTTGGCCTTTGTTCCAGTACCACACAATTTCATTACTATAGTTTTATTAGATAATTTTAAAATAAAGAAAGAAAAGTCTTAATCTTCTTTTTCTCAGGATTGCTTTGCACTACGGTTACATATTTTAGCTATTATAAATAATAATAAACATAATAAACATTAGATAGATGACAGTTTCTTAGTTTTTAACAAATACCCTGTGATTTCGTATATGTGCTGCTGAAGCAAGCACAACAAATATCCTGTGATTTAAATAAACACTCAATGTAATATTGGGTAAGCTTGGTGACTTTATATTCTATAGAGAATTATCTTTGTAACTTATATAAATCTTAAATTAAAATGTTGCTTTTATGTACATTTAAACTACTATTTATCTTACAACACAAAGTTGTATTTTTCTACTAAATTTTCTTCTAATTGAGTCTTCATACGTAAAGGTTTATATCCTGTTATTTCTTTTTTTTTTTATTTTTTTTTTTTGCGGGGGGTCACACCCGGCAATGCTCAGGGGTTACTCCTGGCTCCATGCTCAAAAATCGCTCCTGGCAGGCATGGGGGACCATATGGGGCACCAGGATTCGAACTGATGACCTTTTGCATGAAAGGCAAACGTCCTACCTCCATGCTATCTCCCGGGCCCCTCTTCCCTCATTTCTAAGTTTTCTAATTCTGATCTATGCTGTTCTTACTCTCTTGTTTTGAACAAGAATGTTATATTTTTATTTCTATTCTGAGAATGTAATTATGATTCATGTTGTTCTTTAACCTTTTGTTTTAAAATAGAATGTCATGTTTTTATTTCTTTTCTGAAGCATATATCTCTGCATGCTTTTATTGTCCACTGTTATGTTTTAATGCTACTTAGTCCTTTTCTTCACAAAATTTTGACCTTGACACTTTAGATTACATTGATGTGTTTAATTTTCCTTTAGTTTATTCCATAGTTTAGGGGGCCAGAAGTATAGTACAGCAGATAGGGTGCTTGCTTTGCACATGGCTGACCTAAATTTGATCCACAGCATTCCATATGATCCCCTGAGTCTACCAGGAGTGATTCCTGAGTGCAGAGCCATAAGTAACCTTAGAGCACCACTGGATGTGGCAAAAAAAAAAGCCAAAAAAACTTTATTCAATAATTTAAAATAAATTTTATTTTATTTTATTTATAAATTTTATTTATAAAATAAAATAAATTTTATTTTAAATTATTTTCTTCATTAACTTATAATTGATTTATAGTATTATGGAATTTCAGGTAGCTTCATATGCCTGTGTATGTGCAAATATCACCACTCCTACCACCAAAGTTTTAGTGTCCTTGCACCATCAAAAAGACTCCTCACTTCTTTCCTTGCTCCCACTTCTTTCAGTATGGTAACAAATATTGTTCAATCAATGTAGGAGTTATGTTTGCTGTTTCTGTCCAGTATGTTTCCTTTAGTTTTTTATCCTCCACCTATGTATGAAATCATGTAATTAATTGTCATTTGCTTCTTTGTTTAACTTAACATAACCAACTCAAGTCCGATCATTTTGTCCAAAGGACACAACTTAACCTTTTTTAATGGCAGAGTAATATTTTCCTATGTGTGCATATCAATTTCTTTATTTGACCATCTATTTATGAATATGTAGAGCAACTCCATGTCTTGGTTATTATGAATATTGTTATAAGTACAAGCATGTAAATATATTTCTATGGTCAGATTCTTAAATTAAATGTATAGATATGCAAGGAAAAGACAGTTTGAAAGATCCAACACTCATCAAATTCCAAAGAATTAGAAACAAAACTGACTTTACCTGTGAAGATATAAGTTATAAAGCTTCTAAACCAAATAACCACTCATCATCATCCTTTGAGTATAGATGACCTCAAGAAAGCAACAGTAATTCATATTTTAAAGGGTTCTTGTTTCTATCTGCTAGCACTGAAACATATCATATGAAAACCTTTCTCTCTTTATTCATTCTTATGTTTCCATTACCTAAGGAATATTTAAAATGGGGTCTTGAATAAATATATGCAAGTATAAATAGTATAAATGTGCCACTTCACCATATCCAATAATGGCTCTATTGTCTTATCTGAGTTATTTGCTCCATCTTTCTTTAAAAAAAAAAGATAATTGTATAGGAGTGTGTTAGCATATAATATGGAATTTCTACTTTTATTTTTGTTTTTGGGCCACTCCCGGCGGTGCTCAGGGGTTACTCCTGGCTATCTGCTCAGAAATCGCTCCTGGCAGGCACGGGGGACCATATGGGACACCAGGATTTGAACCAACCACCTTAGGTTCTGGATCGGCTGCCTGCAAGGCAAACACCGCTGTGCTATCTCTCCAGGCCCTCTACTTTTATTTTTAAAGTAAATTCTGTAGCAGATGCTCCAATATAAAGTTTCACAAACAAGGTACCAGAATTCCTTTTTCTTTACATCTTGGTCAACCCTGTGGTCGGTATTTCTGATGTTGTTCATTTTCCTTTTTGTTTTGTTGTTGTTGTTGTTGTTGTTGTTGTTGTTTTGTTCTGGGAGCATACCCAACTGTATTCAGGGCTTCCTCCTGGCTCTATAATGAGAGATTACCCCTGGAGAAATCAGGGGTCTATATGGGATGTGAAGTGTGAATCCCAGATCAGCCATGTGCAAGACAAAATGTTTTGCCCACTATACTAACATTCGAGCCTTAACATTAGCATTCTCTCAAAATTTCAATATGGTTTGGGGTTGCTTTTTCCCTAAAAAGTAATGTTGAGCTTTTGTTTTTTGTTTTCTTGTGGCTGTGGGCTATCTTTATAATCATCTTTGGAGAAGTGTCTATTCAGGTATTTTACCCACATTCTAATTGGTTATTTCTTATTGTTAGGTTGTGAGTTGTTTTTATTTTTTGGATATTAGTCTTTTGCATGATTATGATATAAAAATATTGTCCCAATTTTCAGGTTACCTTTTTTATTTGGGTTGCAGGTTTCTAGTTATCTAATTATTTGCTCATTTGCTTTGCTTTTGTGTTTAGCCTGAAAGTGTGGGTCAATGCTGAATATCTGTCTTGTTTGCATGAGGTTGAAAATTGAATCCCAGGGGCCCAGGAGATAGCATGGAGGTAAGGCATTTGCCTTTCATGCAAAAGGTTATCGGTTTGAATCCCGGTGCCCCATGTGGTCCCCCGTGCCTGCCAGGAGCAATTTCTGAGCATGGAGCCAGGAGTAACCCCTGAGCACTGCTGGGTTTGACCCAAAAACCAAAAAAAAAAAAAGAAAAGAAAAGAAAATTGAATCCCAGTACCTTATCACTAAGAACATTTCCTATCAAAGCAGCCAGTGTGAAATCAGATGTCACAAATTTATGACACCCTAGTGCACTACAAGCAAGCATGCGTGGATACCACAATCAAATAAGCAACCCTCAGCAAGCCCTGTAACAAAGCAAGCAATCCCTGGGAAACAGTATAAATGAGTATCCACAATCAAGTATGTGGGCACCACAACAAAGCATACAATCCTCCAAACATCACAACAATGCTAAAAAAGAACAGGGAAGAGAATATTAGTTATATAGTGCATGAAATAATTTTTATAGAGAGGCTGGAGTGGTGTCACAAGTGGTAAGGCATTTGCCTTGCATGTACTAACCTAGAATGGACTGCGGTTTGATCCCCCGGTGTCCCATATGGTCCCCAAAACCAGGAGCGATTTCTGAGCACATAGCCAGGAGAAACCCCTCAGCATCATCAGGTGTGGTCCAAAAAGCCAAATAAAAGAGTAATTTTTATAGAGAAAATATTCTGCAATGCTCGGGAAGTGAAAGTCCTGTGGAGTTTCTCTTGGCAATGCTGGCCCAGTGAGTGGGGTTGATAGTTCTGTATTGACACCCAGGTCTTAAGGATGCTTAGAGGCCACTAAGGGCACACTCAGCAGTTCCAGGAGTCATGCAGTGCTGATTAAAGGTAGGGCCTTGCACATTCCAGGCATGTGTTCTACTTGAGCCATTCCCCCTCCCCAGTCCTAGAATAATATTTTTAAAGATTTTTCATTTCAAGTAGTCCTATTAGTTTATTGCTGCTTTTGTTTCCAAGGGCTCCTCAGGAGTTCAGGTCAGGGACAGATCCCATACAAGGCATGCATCCTAGCTCATGTGTTATCTCTTAGCCTCCTAGTTCCAGATCTTACAAGTAAAATCTTTTCATTTTCTCAACATTGAGTATGATGTTAGCTGTGGGTTTATCACATATGGCCTTTATTATAGTGACGTGTTTCCCTTCTTTATAAAAATTTATTGAGCATTCTTATCATAAGTGAATGCTGAATCTCATAAAAAAGACTTTTTAACAGCTATTGATATAAATGATGTTTTGTGAGGAGTGAGAGCGGGGTGTTGCCACATCCAGCAGTGCTCATAGAAACATGCAAACACAGCATGCATCCACCCTAACACTCTGAACTCTTTCCTGGCCATTTCCTGACCCCCCACCAAGATAATGGAATCTTTATCCTTTTTTTAATTTATGTGAATGTGTTAATGTTCTCTTTGTTATGATTTTTCTAATATTATAGAGCTCTCTTTTCCATTCTGTGCATGTAGGTAGTCATTCTAAAATTAAAAATTGGAGTTCTAACTATAGTCACGTTTATAATCACAGTGTTTAAATATAGTATTAAAAAATAGGGGCCCGGGAGATAGCATGGAAGTAAGGCATTTGCCTTTCATGCAAAAGGTCATCGGTTCGAATCCCGGTGCCCCATATGGTCCCCCGTGCCTGCCAGGAGCAATTTCTGAGCATGGAGCCAGGAGTAATCCCTGAACACTGCCAGGTGTGACCCAAAAACCAAAAAATTAAATAAAATAAAATAAAAATTGGACAAAATATTGGGGTTCTGTTCCTTTCCTTATTTCTTTCATTCCTTTCTTATTTCCTTCCTTCTTTCCCTCCTTCTTTATTTCCTTCCTTCCTTATCTCCTTCCTTCTTTCTTCCTTCCTTGTTTCTTTTCCTCCATCTCTTTCTCTTTCCTACCCTTTCCTTCTGCCCTGCCTGTCCTACCTTTTGGGGTAGTGCCCTAGCACTACTAGGAGGATCATCATTTCCTAGGAACTGACTCCAAGCCTCATCTCTCCAGTCCTCTCTACTCTAGTTGGGTTTTTTTTGTTTTGTTTCGTTTTGCTTTGTTTTATTTGCAGCATTCAGATTACTCTTGGCTCTGTGCTCAGAAGTCGCTCCTGGCAGGCTCCAGGACCATATGGAATGCCGGAATTCGAACCAGTGTCTGTCCTGTTGGCCATGTGCAAGGCAAACACCTTACCTCTGTGCTATCACTCCAGTCCCTCTAATCTAGTTTTTTAATAGAAAAACATATATAGGGGTTCTGTGGGGCTAAGGGGTTGCTCTGGATTGTCTGGGATCCTATTTTCAGCAAATTGCTCAGGCTTTGTTTCTAGTATTTCCCAAGGGATCATGCAGTGCAGAAATGTAACCCAGAGCTTCCACATGCAAAACCTCACACATCCCCTTGAGCTATTTCCCTAGTCCTAAAAGTGTTGTGCAGTGTTTTGGATTTTGAGTTTGTTTGGTTTTTTTGTTTTGTTTTGTTTTCCATTTTGTTTCTGAAGCTTCCAGCTACTTCTCTCTTTCCTCACTTTAAATCTCCACCTTCTCTTTCTCTAGTGGACTCTCTTCTTTTTCTTACCAGTATTTTTTTCTTTCCCTAAAAGATGTTTTTAGTGTAGAACCCTGCCTTTTAAATATATATATATATCTTTATATATATATATATATATATATATATATAATGAATCTCAACTCAACTTTTGATTTCATTTTTGGTTGTTGGAGTTTGGTTTCTGAGACCACTTAGTGATGCTCAGGGTGTGCTTCTGGCTTTGTGGTGTGGGATCACTCCTGACTCAAGCTACTCTGCAGTGCCAGGGATCAAACTCAAACTTCCAGCATGTAGCGTGTGCTTGCTTGACCCAGTCAGCTTTCTCTCCTGATATCAATTTACTTTCCAAGTTCATATGCAGAAAGATCATTCTCTTTCTATAGGTTTACCATGAGCCATTTATTCCTATCTAGCAATGGAGTAGGCAAACTACTTCTAGCTATGCTTCACTTTTTATTACATTTTATTTTATTTTATTTTATTTTATTTTTGGTTTTGTTTGGGGGCCCACTGAGTTCCCAGGGCTAATTCCTGACCCAGTACTCGGAGGACACAGGATTCAGAAGACCACAGGGAGTGCCAGGGATCACACCCTGGTCAGTTGCATGCAAGACAAGAACTTTTCCCATTGTCCTATCTCTACAACCCCTAAATGTAAGCTGTTGCTTTCAAGCAGCTCCTCTGCACTTTTCCTTACAGTAAATGTTTAATCACAATATCTTTTTTATGGTTTTTGGTACACATTGACTATGCTCAGGGATTACTCCTGGCAGTGCTCCAGGGACCATATGGAGTGCATGAAAAACACCTACCAACTGTACTACCGCTCTGGCCCCAATTTAGTTTTGCTTGGTTGGTTGGGGGCACACTTAGTGATGCTCAAAACTTAACTCCTGTTTCAGGAATTACTCTTAACATGCTCAGGGGACCATATGGGATCAAACCCAGGTCAGCAGCATGGAAGGAAAGTAGTGCCCACGGTACTATCTTTCCAGCTCCTAGTCATTAGGGGTTTTTTGTTTGATTAGTTGGTTTTTAGTTGTTGTTTGTTTTGTTGTTTTGGTTTTTTTTGTTTGTTTGTTTTTTTGGCCACAGCAGCTCTTAAGGATTACTCCTGGCTCTGCTTCAGAAATCACTCTTGGAAGGCTCAGGGAATTATATGGGATGCTGAAAATAGAACCTGGGTCAGCCACAGGCGAGGCAAGTGCCTTATCTCTGTGCTATTACTCAGGCCCCAAGTCATTTAGTCTTTTTTTTTTTGGTTTGTTTTTGTTTTTTGTTTTTGTTTTTTTGTTTTGGGGCCACACCCAGCGGTGCTCAGGGGTTACTCCTGGCTATCTGCTCAGAAATAGCTCCTGGCAGGCACGGGGGACCATATGGGACACCGGGATTCAAACCAACCACCTTTGGTACTGGATAGGCTGTTTGCAAGGCAAACGCTGCTGTGCTATCTCTCCGGCCCCAAATAATAAATGTTTTTAATAAATGTTTTTAATAAATGTTGCCTAAGGTCTTTAATTTAGCTAACTAGTTTAAATGTTTTTTGTTTGTTTGTTTTGTCTTGTTTTTGTTTTTGGGCACACCCGGTGACGCTCAGGAGTTACTCCTGGCTATGCGCTCAGAAATCGCTCCTGGCTTGGGGGACCGTATGGGACGCCAGGGGATCGAACTGAGGTCCAAGGCAAATCTTGCTAGGCTAGCTCGGGCAAGGCAGACCTTACCTCTAGTGCCACAGTGCCGGCCCCTAGTTTAAATGTTTTTAATGATAATTCAAGAAAACTCAAAAACTATATTGCTCTGCTCTTACTATTTCCTCAAAACTTTAATATATCTATTTTTTAAAGTCAGAGTCAAGGTTGAGAATCTTAGATACTCTGAATTACCTTTCAGATGATATTTGACCAATGAAATTTAGACAAAATTTATAATTGAAATAAGGATCATCCAATACATTTGTTATAATAATGTATGTAAACATTATTATTTTGTATACCTAGTGTTATGAAATTGTTATGTCTCATTTGTATTTGATCCATAATCTTCATAGTGACCTTTTCACTAGTTTAATAGCCCACCGAGTAAAGATACCAAGCATTATTCAGTTTGTTCATTATTGTTGAACTCATGAGTTGTTCCCGTTTTCTTTCTGTCTCAGATGATGCAGTCATGAGTATTTTTGTACTTTCAGCTTTTGGTTCTGTTGAATTATTTCCTTATGATGGAATCCCAGGAGGGAGATTACTAGGTTAAGGGTAGAAACATCTCCCTGGCTCCAGCAATCTATAATTTGAAAATGTGTTTTGAGAATTATTTTTCTTTTTTCGGGGAAAGGTTAAAATAGTTGTTGATAATAAGGATCACATGAGGTGAATAGAATTATTTCCCAGGATCACTGGTTCTCTATCCCTTCTTCCAACCAAAAGTCTTTCCTATTCTTATTCAACTTCCACTTTTTCATTCATTAAGCCACCATGGTTAGAACCTATTTGTGAGACTGTGACTTCCCACAAGTATGTGTGGTGTTCTGCTCAGGGACTAATTCAATACACATGAACATAATCACATGATATAATGGTACTCAATCCAGATGCACATTGGCCTATATTCTTTCAATCAAATGTTCTAAGTTATCCTCACCTGAACCCTCCTGATGCATTTCATATTCTTATAAAAATCCTATATTTTTTGCCTGGAGAGATCTGGTACAGGAAGCCAAACTCCTCCTCAGGCAGGCTTAGCATCACTCTAGGGCAGCCTTGTAGAAAAGACAAAAAGTATATCCATTTGAACTAGTTGATAAATATACACAAAAATTTTTTTTCTTATTTTTATTCCCCAAAATCTAGTAAACTAGAAATCGCCTCTATGTTCACCTAGATGTTCTGAATAATGATGTTACCCTGAACAGAAGTGCTCTTGAATTTGTACATGCAGATCAGTGAGAGTCACATATACAGCTCAAGGAAAAACAGAGAGTATAGAACTAAGGAAGAATAGAGAGGAACTGGGTGACTGGACATGGCACATGTAGATTCTAATATAACTGAGTTCTTAGAAGCACTGGGCATCATTTTCTTAAAATGTGTATCACTAGAGGCCAGAATGAGTGCATAGCAGGTAGGGCATTTGTCTTGCACATGACTCATCCAGGTTCAATTCCCAGCATCCCGTATGCTCCCCTGAGCCTGCCAGTAGTAATTTCTGAGCACAGAGCCAGATAAACCCTGAGCATAGCCAGGTATAACCCAAACACAAACAAAAAATAAATTAAATTAAAAATGTGTGTCACCATCTGTGAAGTCCAAAGCTTTTTCTAGAATTTCTTTAAGTGCACAGAATGCAGTCTCATGTCTTGATCTCCCAGGGCTAAATTCTTTGAGTACAATCTTCATTCAGCACAGTTCCAGTCCAAGTAAAAATTTAAACCTTTTATGGATACATATATATATATATATATCAGATCATAAATTAGCACATTTTTGCCAAAAATATTAGAAGGGTGTCATAAGGAATCCAAGTACTTACTTTGCAACAAAGAGCCTAGAAGCCCCCATTACACTTACCTACTTTGTGTGTGTGTGTGTGTGTGTGTGTGTGTGTCTGTGTGTGTGTGTGTGTGGTTTTTGGGCCATACCCCATGGCGCTCAGGGGTCTCTCCTGGCTCTCTGCTCAGAAATCGCTACTGGCAGGCTCGGAGGACCATATGGGATGCCGGGATTCGAACCACCATTGATCCTGGGTCAGCCACTTTCGAGGCAAACGCCCTACCGCAGTGCTATCTCTCTGGCCCCTTACCTACATTTTTTCATTCCTTGTCAGCATCCTTATGCTTTGCTCTTAGCCCCAGTATCACACCTATCCTCTTTGTGCTTACCATCACATACTCCTCTGGTTCCTGTATTCCTTCTTCCTTCTCAGTCCTCTATTCTTTCCTTCCTTCATCTCTACAAAGTCAAAAACAAATCCATATTCTTATCTCATGCAGGAGATAAACCTGTAGGTCTTGTTGCTCCCCTATGGCTTCTTTACCTAATTCTTTTTCAAACAAAGATACTTCCCTCCCAAGAGGAATTCCAGTGTCAGATCACTCAAAAGATGTTTCCACTTCAATACACACGTATAAACAAGTATGAAGAACTATCCTGATGCGTAGTTCATACCAGACCAAGTAATCTGATTGCCCTATTGAAAATGCACTTGCAAGAAAGTTAAAAACATCCTGTTGGGTTCAGAAGTATGCTTTTGGCCATGAAAGTTTAGCTGAATTCCCAAGCTATGCCTGGGAAACTGCCTGGACCTTGAGGCATTTGACTAATTGCTTCTATAGGAAGAAAGACACCAAGGGCTGGAAAAATAATACAAGGGTAAGGCATTTGCTTTGCTTGTGTATGATCTTTTTTTAATCCCCTATAGCATGTATGATCCCTTGAGCACAGCTGAGGTGAGCACAGAACCGGGAATAGCCCCTAAGCACTGTAGGGTGTAGCCCAAAAAAAAAATTTTTAATGAACTAATTAAATAAAGATAGAAAATGTCTTTTTTTTTTAAGATGAACCAAAAAGTAAGTGTTGTGGAAACCAGGAAGTTCCAATGACTGTAGTATATGCTTTGTATGCGGGATCCTAACTTCCTTTCCTGGCACCTCATGTTCCCCTGATCACCACTAGAAACACTGCCAAGCACCAAACCAAGTCTAGGCACCCTTTCTCCCAGCACTATTAGGTGTGACCAAAAACAAAACAGAAAAAGAAAAAAAGGAAGTTCTGTTATTTTTCAAATCTGCATGAACTCTTAAGTGTATTTCCCTGTTTACCAAGTCCAGGTTAAAATGTTATCTGAAGCGGGATGCAGCTCAGTGATAGAGCACATACTTTCTATATATGAGGCTCAGGGTGTGATCCCTGATACCAAAAATGAATAAATAAATAAATATGAAATCAATCTAATTACAAAAATTGTGCAATAAGGGGTTCATATGGTCAAACTAGGGGGATAGATGAGTAATGAAACCTCAAGATATGTGGCTCATTCTAGTTACTATCTAATGGCATTTAGAAAACAACCAATTTTTTTTTACTCTCAAGGATTATACAGGGTTAGTAATTTGCAAAGGGCATAACAAGGACAGTTTGTATCTGTTCCACAATGTCCTAATTCCCAGCTGGGAAGTCAGAAAGTTGGAGGTTACTCAATGGCTGGGTACTGGAATTATTTGAAGACTCTTTCATTCACGCCTTTGATGCTGGAACCTCTACATGTGGTCTCCCCATCTGGACTTTCTCATAATGTGGTCGTTAGGGTCTGTGGTAAGAGGCCTCGAGGATTGCCCCCCAATGATCCCAACCACCTGGTATTCACAGCCTTGTGTAATCTCATCCCCTTGAGTAATTAGTTTCTAAACCAATAACATATGGTAACACTGAAGGAATATTTCTTTCATGATTAGGTTAAAAAAGATTGTGACTTGTGTCTTATTAGTTGATTCTCTTCTTCTCTTGCTAGCTGTGATAAGGCAAATTGCTAATTTGAGGTGGAGAGGCCCATAACTCAAGAAACTGAGGGTTCTCCTACCCAAGAAAGTGTTCCTTGTCCCAACTGCAATGTGGCTGTATATGGAAGCTTCCCCACATCAGCAAACAATTTAGACTCCCTGTATGGATCCCAGAAATCAAAAAAATTCAACTCTATCCTGATGTTATCAATTTGGAGATATTTTCAGATTGCACAGGTAAAAAGTACTCAGTCTCCAAAGACCACAGTCCTCTTCAGACCCCAGTTATAAACCCTGGCTGGTACCTATGCTTCTGACTGAGAAATTACAAATCAGATGTTCCAATTACTCCTTCCTCAGGTTCACTAAATTGCTAGTATTCTTTAAAAAACTCAGGAAACCGGGGCCCGGAGAGATAGCATGGAGGTAAGGCGTTTGCCTTTCATGCAGAAGGTCATTGGTTCGAATCCCGCCGTCCCATATGGTCCCCTGTGCTTGCCAGGAGCAATTTCTGAGCATGGAGCCAGGAATAATCCCTGAGCACTTCCGGGTGTGACCCAAAAACCAAAAAAAAAACCCAAAAAAAACCGAAAAAAAAAAAAAAACTCAGGAAACCCATGTACTCACCAGACTAGGGATGTATTATGAAAGGCAACAATTGCGTGGAAGAGATAAGTAGGGCAAGGTATAGGCAAAGGGCTCAGAGCCTTCTTCAGGTATGCCAATCTCAGCAGCTTCATATGTTCCCTACCCTGAAGCTCTTTAATGCTTCTCTTGGAGAGAACTACAAATACTATTTCAATCATCTGCAGAATAGAGAAACCAAATAAAGAGAGTATTGAACAATGTAAAACCTTTGACCTTGGATTACAAAATTCAGATTATTGAGCAGTAAGGAAAGGGGTGAGAGGGAATAAAGAAGTGGGCTAGAGATGACATAGGGACATGGATGGAATGTCTTTGGGAACTTGATGGTGATGAAGATGCACTTATTTGCATATCAATACCATAAATATCAACATTATTGTAACCATGTTATTTAAACTATTACATTCTTTAATGAAAAGCACCCCCTCTTGGGAATTTTATGTAGAGATCCCTTTATTTAGGTATACTTGTATAAATCATTGTCTATTGATTAAACTAATCTCCAGACCTGACCCCTGTCTCTAGAGAACTGGGAATAGAACTAGGAGCTCCAACTCTTTAATCACATTAGTTGGTTCTCTAGGCAATCAATCCCCCATCTTTAGGAGCTTCTGAAAGTTGTCTCATTCACATAACAAAATTCACCTTTATCACTCAGAATTTAGAAAATTTAAAGGATTTTATAATTGGGGGTCAGAAACTATGAATGAATACCAAATAGATATATGTGGGAAATATATTTTATTTATTTGAAAAGTCAAATATGTATTTCTTGTTAATTATAGTATCACACCTTGACAATAACCAGTGAAGAACCAAGGTCTTCAACAATTTTCAAATAAATGAATCCTGCCAGCATCCATAGAGCTTTCCCCATTTGTACTTTCCCATTTACAATCCCAAACCTGGTCATAACTTTATTTATAGCCTTTAAGATCATCTACTGCTGGGGCCAGAGAGATAGCATGGAGGTTAAGCATTTGCCTTGCAT
>PVKC010007864.1:0-28936 GCA_004027635.1 Crocidura indochinensis | reverse complement strand
GCCCCCGTGATTCTTATTTTTATTCTTATTTTACAGAGTAAAGCCTAAACCTCTCCCGTGATATTCATAGTCTGTAGAATGTGCTCAAGATGTGTGTTGCCAATCCCATCTTCCATCTTTTTATTTTGATCATAGTGGCTTACATATCTTTCACATTAGTATTTTAGGTATATATTAACATTGAATCATGGGAATACCCACCACCAAATTTGTCCTCCCCCCTTCCCCGTTCCCTTTCTGCAACCCATATCCCCCATAATCCCCCTCTCAGGCTGCTAGAGTAGGTGGTCCCCTCTTTGTCCAGCTTACTATCAGTGATCATACATCTGTTTGGTCCTGGTGCCCTCCCTTGTTTCTCCCTCTATTTGAGAGTCTAATCTAGATAAATCGAGTTATGTGGTTTTGTTTGAGGGAGAGAAAGGCAATAGAATGGGGTAAAGATTAAGCAAAATAATAATAGAAAAATAAAATTAAAAATTAAAATAAATAAAATAAATAAATTAATTAAAATATGCTGAGAATGGGTGGAGTCCTTCTAGTGGCTATCTGCCTCAGTTTGAGAGAGGACATGAGAAAGGTAATTGAAACACCATAACAATACACTGTTATTGTCTTTCTATTGGTTTCCATCAGACATCTTCTGCTTTCCAGTTTTCAAAATAAAATGCATTTCAGCACCTAATTCTTTCGTTTTTAAATGTTCTTTCTGGCTCCTTCAGCCCTTATATTTATCTAAGATTTTACAGATGTGGGCATGTGAAATTCCCTTTCTGATTTTTCTCTCTCACTACCAAAGAATGAATTCTATCATGTTCTATCTTTCCATTTCACAATACTCCTCTTATAGCGATCCTTGTCATGTTTTTAGATTTTTTTTAACTGTTTAATACTTTCTCCCAAAATCATAAACTCTGAGAGGAATTTGGTATACAAGGAGAGAATACCAGATACTTGTCAATTTATTTTCAGTAATCAAATTAAATGGATTGTGAAATTACTATTGTTAATGACTTTAGTGGATAAAAATTGAAATCACGGGCTAGCAATTAAATAGTGAGTGGGTAGGGTGCTTGCCCTGCATGAAACCAACGTTGGTTTAATTTCACGTGGTATCTCAAGCCAACCAGGAGAAATTTCTGAATACAGACATAGGAGTGAACAATAAAGACCACTGCGTATGTGATGTTGAGGGGAAAAAAAGAAAATCTGACTAACTGAGGCCTTAACTGTTAATACTATATTTAATTCCTTTAAGGTAGTAGAAAATTACTCATAGTATGATTTTTATCACTTTACTGGAAGTGAAGATGAATATTTATAAATGTGTACAGAGAATTTTACCTGGTCTTATTAATTTTTTTTTTTTTTTTAGGAATAGAGTAGTCAAGAGAAAATCTGAAGAATGTTTCTGAAGGATAATCTGGCTGTCACTCCCTGGATATGGAGAAGAATGAAGAAGCTATTTCTATTCTTTTCTCTCTTACTGTCCCACTCAGCTCATTTGGAAGGCAAAAAGGATAATCAATTCATCTGGAAAGCAGGTGGGAATATTGTGACTATTAATTTCTACCATTTTCATTAATGGGGAATTTTTTTCCTTTTCTTATTTGTGGAGAAATAGGGAGTAACCCAAGGAAAGAAATAGACACACCATTTAAAAAAAATAAAACTGCATTTTATTTTTACTTCTGGATAATTGTAACCTACTTTTATGGCAGTTATTATTATTGTGAACTTTTATGTTGTCAATTAAATTTATATTTCCATAGTTACTTCTGCTCTTCCTTGTCATGTGTGCTGTTGTGCATTACATTTTTAGCAAAAATGACATATGACTTCAGCTTATATCTTTTTTTTACAAATGTTTTGTAGCAGTTTTGATGTCCTTTTCTTTTAAGCTGCAAATCAACTCTTTAATCATAAAAAAGCAATATATAACTGCGGAAACAATTTTCTCAACAACTTTTCCCATTAGTTATAAATAGAAATTTTATCTAATGTGCTTTGAGATACTTAAATATCTTACACATATGAATAGGGACATAATAAGTTGATATTTGGAGACTTGGGCATACTTTATGTTCTTTAGCTATTTCCTTAATTTGAAATATTTAATTTAAATACTATATTAACTTTATTATGAGCTCTACATATTCTGCTTTTACATCAATAATGTATTGCTTTGCTATGCAAATTACTGCTAGTACAGTTTTGTAAACAGAAAATTTAAAATACTTATTACTTCTTGAAGAGCCCATTGTTGCAAATGTAGATACCTAACACAATATCTTTAATTTGGGGAATATAATGTTGCAGAAGATCTATGGACATTGAAATGTTTTTATTTTACTCTCACCATTTGTAAATTAAGTCGACGGCAAACACATTGTATCACTGTGGAGATATATATATATATATATATATATATATATAAAAGTGATATATTTAATATTTAAATTACTGAAAAAGAAAAGCAGATTATGCTATGAAGTATAATAAATAAAAATCAGCACTATTAAAGGTAGTCTGGGAAACTTAGTTACATTAAAGTGGCTGTAAATTAATTGTGTGCACAAAAACTACACTAGTGATTTGCATTTCCCCCACTCTAATTTTAGTAGCTCTAGAAAAAAAAGTGTGAATTCAATATTAATTTTTTGTAATGAAGTATGTTAATGAAATATACTCAATATACACAATTGCATGTAAGTTTTCAGAAATAGATAATTAATATACTGAAATATACAATTAAAAAGGAAGTAGCAAATGTGAATTGTAAATGAGGTATTTTAAGAAAATGAGCTTATATTAGGGGACACACCTAAAGGTAATTATTTTTGATATTTTTAATTGCATTATTATTCAGTGAGCTAACTACTGTCCTTTTGGTTTGGTCGGTATTATTTTCGTTCTTTCTTTTTATTTGGGGGGGGGTGGTCATGCCCGGCAGCGCTCAGGTGTTACTCCTGGTCTACGCTTAGAGATCGCTCCTGGCAGGCTTGGGGGACCAAATGGGATGCCAGGAATCTAACCACCGACCAACCTTCTACATGCTAAGCAAATGCCTTACCTTTATGCTCTCTCTGTTCCCAGTATTATTTTCTTGATGCTTATCATTTCAATGGTTTTTCAAGCATTTTACCATCATAAAGAATACTGACTTTTATGCAGCATTATTCTACAAATAAGTAATGACTTATTTCAAAAAAATAATATGATTTAGAGAAAAAGTAGGCCATTACTTTAAAAGAAAACGTTAATATTTAAAATCTTTTATACTTAGGTAAAATTATTCTATATTATTTTTAAATTGTAGTTGAAATTAACTAGTCTTTGGAGTATGTTATCAGATCCAGTAATTCATGTTCTTGTAATCTTGAATTTTAACAGAATTCCATGGAGATTCAGATAAGTATATTTTAATTTAGAAAACAAAAACCAGTTAATGCAATGAAGATTACCAAACACTTAGTCTATTAATTAATATCTCTTGTTTTTCCTCTCTCAGTTCATAGATTAAATGTTAGTCTCATCCAAATTAGAAGCATAGCTAATTGTTTAGAAAATACATACCAATAGAAAAATATCAATTATGCATATATAATGTAATATATAAGAGTATATTTTATAGTTAATATATAATATAATGCTAGTGGACAAGTACTGAAAGAAAGTTAATGTGTTATAACTCTGGGGTCATTTATCTGGCAAACTGTTGAATGCCTGTCATTTATTTTTATGAAATTCTATTTATCAATATTTAATGTTATGAAATCTGCTAATTATGATTGGAAAAAAAGAATTATGTCATCATGGGTACAAGTAAGGTGTTATGTTGTTTATTGCTTTAAGTAAAAGAACATGCTTTGTAGAGACAAAGAGATTATAGTTCCTGAAGTCACAGTCACATTCTCTTAAGCACATTTATTACTTTTGTTTCTAGTAGGTTCATTCATTTCACTAATACTTGTTGACTCATTATTGTGCACTCGAGATTGTTTCAAATGAGATGAAACAAATAAACCAATGAGATAGAAATAAACCAATGAAGTCCATGGTTCTCATAAATCAGACAATAAAAACTGTGGTGTTAAATACAGTGTGTGTTAGTGATAAGTGCTTACAAGGAAAGGTAAAGCAAATTAAAGTGTTTTTTCTATGAGATTGTTTTTGACACCATATTTTACATTATAGTTGCTAATGAAGCTTCATGCATATAATATTCTAGTAATACATCCATTACTAGAGTGTTAGAGTTTCACCAAACTCATGCCCATTTCCTTTCCCATTCATTGGAAAACTGAGTTCTGTGAACCACTTTGTCACAAGAAAGTTCAATTCTTTCTAATTATTTTATTTTTAATTTTGTCATCATGGTATACAAACACATAATTATAGTGCTTATACATAGAACATTTCAACACATCACAGTATAGAGTGTCTTCTTTCTTCCACCATTGTCTTAAAGTATCCCCTCAGATCCCATACCTATTTCCATGCCATAATAAGCACAAGTATGTAGACAAGAAAGCTCATAAAGCTTAATTAATAATAATAGTTATTAAACCTTTAATAGTTAGTTAAATTAACACAATTCATTGTAGTTATAATAATGTTTATGGTAAGTGTTTTATCTTTATGGTTTGGTGTATCTATTACCTCACCTCAATATCAGCAAAGATCCCAAGTCCCTCTACCTATATTCATGTGGATGTAATTTATTATTTAACACATCTCCACAAAGTCTGAGATTTTTTAAGTAGATGTGATATAGGATAACTTACAAAGGAACTTCATTTGAGTAAAGACCTGAAGAAAGTTAGGTAGTCACTGGTAATGATATTGAATTAAAGAGTATTTCAAATAGAAAAAACATTGCATATGATATATTTAAAGGCCAGAAAGGAGATCTGGGACCAAAAAAACAGAGGCAATGAATGCAAAGATCTAGACAAAAGCCTTTTCTAGTCTATCCTTTTAAGGAAAAACGTAATTTGGCTTTTATTCTGGAACACATTATGGGTTCTATTGGCATATGTTTGTAAAAATCAGGGATGCTGTTGTGTATCCTAGAAAATAATTATTAGCCCCAAATCTGTTGTGCACATAATCAGAAACCCTGGCTTAAAATAAGACCAGCAGCTTTACTGATGTTTGTGTGTGGAGGTAAAGAGTTCAAGTGAGAGATAAAGTTGTGGATTGGACAAAGCAGAGATGGATAGATGGAATGGAATTTTATTGCTTTGTATTTAATGAAAAAAATAGAGCCTATTAGAAATTTACATAGAGTTATTTATCAGCAAGTTAGATAGGCAGACCTAAATTAAACATTGAGTTCTCTACTTGGGATATAAATATGGAACTTCTGAGCACAGATAAACTTTGAATATAGAACTTTAAATTTGGATAGAAGGGTCTGACGTGTGTGATACTTCATAGAAAATATATTTTCAGTGTATATCCCTGAGTCAAGTGACATTTCAGAATATTATGCAAATATATAATAAAATTACTATTTAAACCATGTTAAAATATAAAATTCAGTTTGATTTAGTATATTCACCGTTTGCTAGAAACATCACTGCTATCTAGTTCAGACCTTTTACATCACTTCAAATTGGATTTTTCAAGTAAATTTATAAAAAGACTGGGAAAAATGACTGTTTTCAAAAGAAAAGGGAAATCTTTGTATTTTTATAAAAAGTTATTTGAGTAGCTTAAAATCATCCAAAAATGTATCTCTAGAATACTAGAAAGAGCTGGAGCTATATTCATATACAGTTATAGGCACATACATGCAAATGTAAGAATATAGATAAGAAAAAGCTATTAACACTCTATAAATCACTATATTAGATGAGAAAATAAAGGTAATAGAGACAGAAGTATTAGGTAAGGTTAGGTTAAAATATTAAAATACCTGTGTATAGTGGCTACTCAATACATTAATAATTTTTATAGTTATATAATAGTTTAATTTGGGAAATATTCTCACTTTTACGTTAACAATTTTATTTATTCATTCTCTAAACGCTGTGGTTACAAAATTCTTCATACTTAATTTTAGTCATAATATTTATACCATCCTTTTCCAGTGTACTTTTCACACCACCAATGTCTTCTAATCCCCTCTCATACACACCACTACTATTATCTCTGGAGCAGGCACTTTGCTTCTCTCTCAGAATCTCTTTTCCCTTTTTTGACACTGTGGTTTGCACTATTATTAATGAAAGGGTGCCATACAAGTCACTTTTCCCCTTTAAGTATTCAATTCTTGTCCAGAATGGTAAGTCCAACTATCCTTGTCTTAGTGGAACTTCATCTACTTGAACTGCACTCACCACTCTTTGTGGTAAGCTTCTTACCATGGACTGATTCTCCTGTCTCTCATCAGTAGTCTCTGGATAATAGTAACATACTGCATGCTATTTTTCTTATATCCCAAAAATGAGTGAGGCTATTCTTTGTCTATACCTAGCCCTCAATTCATTCACTCAGCATAATAATCCTCATGTCTATCTATGACTTCATCTTAAATTTTATTTATGGCTGCATAGTATCCTGTTGTGTAGATATATCATAATTTCTTTAGCAACTCATATGTTCTCAGGTACCTAGGTTGTTTTCAAAGTCTGGTTATTATGAGTAGTGCTGAATATAGGAGTGCAGAGGGATCTTTGTATTGTGTATATCTCTAAGAGTGGTATTGCTGGATCATATGAAACTCAGTTTTCATATTTTTTGAGGAATATCCATATTGCTTTTCAGAAAGGCTAGACTAGATGGCATTCCCACCAGCAATAAATTAGATTTACTTTCTCTCCACATCCACACAAGCATTGATTGTTCTTGTTCTGTGTGATGTGTGCCAGTCTTTGTGGCATGAGATGATACCTCATTGTTGTTTTGATTTGCATCTCCTTGCTGATTAGTGATGTTGATTAATTTTTCATGTGACATTTGGCCTTCTGTATTTCTTTGAGGAAAGGTCTGTTTATTTCTTCCCCCATTTTTAGATGGGGTTAAATTTTTCTTGCTATGTTCTATTAGTACCCTGTATATTCTTATCAGATGGGTATTGAGTGAATAGTTTCTCTCATTCTATAAGTCGCCTTTGTAACCTAGTCACTGTTTCCTTCGAAGAACAGATTATTCTCAGTTTAAAGGACCCTGCCTGCTTATCTCTCCTTCACTTGCTTGACCAGTAGTGGTTCATCTTTGAAGATGAATATAAATTAAATATTATTAAATATTTTCCCCATGTTCTTCTGTGTACCTTATGATTTTGGGTATGGTGCCAATGTCTTTAATATATAATAAATATATTTTAATATATTTATTTTAATATATTTCGACTTGAACTTCATGCATGGTATTAAAAGAAAGGCTGAATTGAAGGGTTTTTTTACATGTAGTGATTTTTTTTGCATGCAGACCAGTAATTCCAGACCACTTGAAGAGTCTTGGAGAGGCTTTCCTTGTTTCCTTCATATTTCTTTCCAGTTATCAAGGACTGATTGTACATTTCAGAATACTCAAGTATATATTTTGAGATTAGGGTCTGTTGTGCCTAATACCATGCTGTTTTAATGACAACTGCACTGATGTAGTTTAAAGTTTGGTAAAATGATGCCTTCTATTTTTTCCCAAGTATTGCTTTATCATATTAATTTCAAGAGTTTTTGATATACTTTTTTGAAAAAATGTCATGGGTCAATGTCAATGAGTAAGATAAGTAGAATGCCTGTCTCTGGGTGGGGAGGAGGGAGATGAGGGACATTGCAGTGGTGAATGGGGGTTTTATTTTCATGATTGAAACCCAACTACAATAATGTTTGTAATCATTGTGCTTCAATAAAGATATTATTTAAAAAAAAGAAAAATGGGTATCTTTGTTGAGATTGCATTAAATCAGAACAATGCTTTTTGAAGTAGTCGTTTTAATGTTAATCATATCAATCCATGAGCAGGTTCTATTTGCTTATGTTCTCTTTTATTTCTTGAAAAAGTGTCTTGTAGTATTATTTAATATAATTTTCTCCTCTTTTAATTAAGTTGACTCCAAGGTACTTTATTTTTTGAGGCAATTTTAAATGGGATATTTTTAAGTCTCTATTTTTTCCATTATTTGTAGATAGAAAATACATGAACATTTGCCTGTTAATTTTGTAGCCTGCCACTTTGCTATAAAATCTATTGTTTCTAAAGACTTTTTGGTAGAGTTCTAAGGATTTTCTAAATATAGTAACATCTGTAAACAGTGAAAATGTGACTTCTTTTTTCCTATTTATATGCCTTTGATATCTTTTTATTGCCTGATTGCTATGGCTAGTTAGTACTTAGAGTACTTTATTGAATAGAAGAGGTGAGAGGTGGAAGCCTTATTTTGTACCAGGTCTTAAAGGAAAGGGTTTTAGTTTTTCCCCATTAAATATAATTATTTGTAATGGGGTTGACATACCTGGCAGTGATTATATGTTTGCCAATATATGTATGTTAAGTCAACTAACTAAATAAAATATTTGTGTTAATGTTATACTCATTGCCAAGATGCTTCCTTTATTCTTCTAAGGTCACTTTCCCCCCAACACACACACACCACACACAAACCTAAGATTTCAGTCCTATTGACTTTATCTCTTGGCTGTTACAACTGGGAATTATCTATTCCTTTGTATCAGCATACTTCACATCTGTATGTAAGATTTTTCTATTTCTGACTCATTTAATAGCATGACTTCCTCCAGTTCCATCCAATTTTTGATGGACTTACAGTGGTCCTCAAACTATGGCCTGCGGGCCACAAATGTATTTGTTCCCGTTTTGTTTCTTCACATCAAAATAAGATGTATGCAGTGTGCATAGGAATTTGCTCGTAATTTTTGTTTTTAATATAGTCTGGCCCTCCAATGGTCTGAGGGACAGTGAACTGGGCCCCTGTTTAAAAATTTTGAGGACCCCTGGATCTCACCTTTCCCCATAACTGAATAATAATCCACTGTGTATCTATATCACATTCTTTTAAAAAAAAATCCAACCAAGGAAATCTTCTAGAAGTCTATTCTACATACCAAATTAATCATCAAAATTCAGATCTCTGCCCTTTACTAACATTGGAGATAGGAGGTTGAAATGTGAAAGAAAGTGGAAAACTAACATGGACTTTACAACACCAGGAATTGGGCAAGATATTTTGATTTTCCTTTTAAAAATATTTATTACAGTTTAAGTAATGTGCTTGTAGTGGAGTGGACATTTATAGAATATTTGTGTACAATGATTTCACCTTGACTTTGTGGTGGTGAGGTGAGCTAACACATGCACTTTATTAAGGAGGTAGGATGGGTTTGTGGTGTGGGAGTAAAACTCCTGACATATATGAAAGCTAATTGACAGTGGTGAGGGGATTCAACCATAGATAACTTTGAAAACCATACCATTTTAAAAAAAATCCAAAAATATACTCTGAAACTAGTATTAAAATAAAAATAGTATAAAAAAGAGTTGTCATAATAAATTTAACTGACTGTTAATATCTAAACTTTTCTCCAAAACAAACCTCGAGAATATTTTCTTTTCAGTAGCTTCTGTCCACCTCTTGTTCAGTGAAGATGGACTATATTTTAAGAACCATTTATGTTTTAGAAATATGTACATAGGTTGAAATTAATCTTTTAGGAATTAAAAAAGATAAAATGATATCACTAAAGTAACCAATATCTTGTATAGACTAATATTTATTTACAGTTTAAATGATTTTTAAGTATAAAAAATCTTTTAGGAAAATTTACTTTATATACTTTTAAAGATTAACCATTTCAGAGAAGATAAAATTATATTAAAAAAACAGTTTTTAATCTGCACTAGGTTATTTCTTCTATGATTTTTTAAAATGTGAAGTAGCTTATTAGATTTATATATATTTTTTCAATGATGTTTTGCTACTTCAAAACCACAGACATATGACATGCATTCACTGTCTTAAAATCCTAATTAAATGTAAGTATTACCTAAATTAAAAAATAAATAGTCTGCCTCTTTTTAAAATAATGTTTTTACAAAGGTTCCCTGAGAGCAGGGTTTTTTTTTTCTGTTTTACTCACTGGTTTATAAAGTGTCTTATAAATAATGAGCACAGAACTGTTCCTCTTATATTAAGCACCTACTAAATAAAGGACATTCTCTTTAGGTGTATATATGTGTATGTGTCTATATGTGCTTATGTTTTTTGGGGAGCCACACCTGGCTTTAGCCAGGGATTACTCTTGACTTTGCAGTCAGGAAACACTCCTGGTGAACTAGAGGAACATACATCATTCTGGTCAAATCTGGGCGTGGTCATTTGCAAGGCAAATACTATACATACTATGCACTGGTCCCACACGCTTATGTTTATATTACTAGAATAGCAGAATCAATGCCTATGAAGAAAAAATAAAGTAAAATCCTTTCTATTCTAAAACATGAAAGATGTATTGGGGAGGCAACATGAAATGAAGGAAAACTGAAGTCAGTCTTAAAAATCAGTAAATAAGAAATATGGCTCTCTACAGAGACAGTAAACTGACAAAGACTCCAGGTTGATATCACAAGGACCGTTTTCGAATAAGGGGGGGGGCACCCTCCGCCTACTTTCTCATAGTTCTGGAAGGTATGGCAGTTGAAACATGCTCCACAAAAGCTGAAGTATCAGTCACAGTGCTTGGGATTCCTGGACTGTGGCAAAAGTATATGAAACTGTTCAATAACTCCAAATTTTGTATTACTGTAATCCCGTTGGAACATGCCAATTTAATCACCAATGTTCATTAGAAGCCACCTCATGTCCAGAAACAGGAATAAAAGAAGGAGGAACGAGCCACAACAGCTTAGTCAAACATAGTGACATTGCAAGATGCAATAATTACCACTATTTTTCTTATTGTTGTATTCTTTTTTTCTTCCTTCCTTCCTTCCTTCCTTCCTTCCTTCCTTCCTTCCTTCCTTCCTTCCTTCCTTCCTTCCTTCCTTCCTTCCTTCCTTCCTTCCTTCCTTCCTTCCTTTCTTTCCTTCCTTCTTTTTCTTTTTCTTTTCTTTTTCTTTGCTCTCTCTTTTTTCTGATATTTTTCTCCACTTTTCTGAAACAAATATTCTCTAATAAATTGTCTAATGCATGTTTTAAATAAAGCTTATATATAAAATAAATAAATGAAATATGTGAAATAAAAGCATGCTTTAACTCTTAAAATTCACTACTTAGGATTGAGAGAATAGTAAGAAATAAATATAGACTCTTTTCTATATTTTTACACATAGTAAAAACCTCGAAAATGTTTCTTGGTGCCAAATACAATAAAAACAGTCATTAGAGAGAAAGGAATCAGTGACTTCAACTTCTGTCTGTTGAAACAGTTGACACAGCTTGAAAACTACTGGTCTGTTACATTGGTTATTCTCTGACACTCTGTAGGCTGGTGCATGAACTGGTGCCAGTCCTGTGGTACAAAAATCTAGAAAACTACTTCAGAGAATATCATAATGGACAGATTGGTAAATTCATGAGATTAGGAAATTGAACTTGAACCATTTGATCAAAAGCTAATTAAATCAGAACCTTGATTTATACCAGGTATTTATGATGAAATAGAATACTAACCTAAGAAATTAAAAAATTTCATCCTAAACTAAAATATGATAATATTATAGCTAAGTAACTGATTTAGGGGTAATAATACTAGTCTTAGCAATAATTTTTCACTTTCTAAAATCAGCCCAAGCAGTGACCCCAGAAGAAACACAGAGCCACTCTCTTCTCTAAGTTTCTAGAAGTATCTTTCCAAGATTGAAGCGAAGGTGGTACCATGACCTTTTCTGGAACTGCTATTCTTTCAGTGATGAAATATCAAAAAATGATTTATAACAGCTCTGCTGATAATACTCTTGAAGAATATGGATTTCCATTCCAGAATTCAAAGTTACAAATATTGCTGAAGGAATTGTTTCAGTGCTTCCATTCTGTTTAGTATTGCAAGTAGCAAAAACAAGACAGAACATCAAAAGAGCTTTGCAGTAGCACTTCACCTGGCAAAATGACATCACCCAACTCAATTTGTAGCAATAGCATTACAGCAGAGATATGACATTCTGTTGCTTTAAAACAGAGATTACTGTGCAGCCACTTCATATCAAATTTATTTCCTAAGACTTTCTGCACTGCTAGCCCCAGAAAGGAGAAACAAAACTTAGAGCAAGCCACTTCCTTTGTCCAGCCACCCTATGAAACCACACCAATGTTTAGACTAGAAGCTAGAACCCTCACTATCATACTTTCAAATGACAAAGAGAAGAGTGAGAAAAATGAGAGCTCAAGTCTCTGAACTTTTTCTTTGCACTTTATTTAGTGTATTGTGAATGGCAAAGACTTGATGTGGCAAGCCTGTAAATTGTTAGAGGTCAATAGCAATGATAATAATCATGATGAGAATGACAAGGTGAACACAGAAAACTTCTTCTTGGAGAAGGCATGTTGAAAGATACATGGATATGAAAGTGTGCAAGCTCCCAAGACTTCTGGAAGAGGTTCAGTTAAATGGTATCAGGGATATCTAATGTTATGAGGTGTTGTATTCCAGTAAATTATGGGGTAATTTAGTACCAATTGAGTGTTGTTCTACACACGGATCAATATGTTGAGATAATAATATCTGCAACTTCTAAGTCACAATATAAAAATAAAAGGAGAGGTAGCTGCCTAGGAATGAAATATGGACTGTTTCCTTTTTGTTTTTTTCTGGAAACACATCAAATTAAAGTAATGATGGTGTAGGTCTGGACTTCCTGTTGCTTAATTTTTGTGCCATTTTTGATAGTGTCTGGGAAATTTGCTCATATTAGTATTTCTAAGTAATGTGCTCTTTCAATATTTACATTTTTACTTAAATATTATATATTTCTATTTATTCTAGGTTAGTTTAAGTGTTTTTTCTAGCAGTAGTACATTTGTTTCCTTACATTACCACTTCTCAGTACTTATGCCAAAATATTTACATCTTTGACCAGAGCTTTTTTGATTTTCTACTGTCATCTCCAGCCTTTCTTTCCAACTTTATATTCAATATAGAAAATTAAATTCCCTTTTTTTATTCTTCTTCTTGAGCATCCTTGAGCCTGTCTATTCTTCCTTGATGTTCCTTGATGTTAATTATGAAGTTTGTGAAGCACCAAACACAGCCAGCAAATACTTTCATGTGTTGGCTTTGGGAGATCTTTTCAAAATCCTTTGTGCTGCTCACAATTCAATCTGAATCTATGTTCAGTTATAATCTTTGGGCATACAGTCATGTTTTCATTGAATTCTGTACTTTCTGGTCTGGCTTTCTATTTCTTGACATTTTGGCTTTATTTTTTGGAATTGCTAGATTTATCTTCTAGAGCTATGAACCTAGGCTACATTGGAAGTCATTTTTCATGTGAAAGGGTCTCTGTGTTTGTCATAATCTTGACTGATAGCTTGAGTGTGAAGTTCAAGGTTAGAAAGTATATTTCATCAGGATCGCAATCATTTTTCCCCTACGGTGTTATAGCTTTCAGTGTTGTTAATGAGATTTCTCTTTTTCTGAATACCTCTTTATTTTGTTATATGATCATTTCTTTCCATTTCTGTGAAATTTTTACATAAAATTCTTAAATTTACATAAGATTACATAAGAAATTTACATAAAAGAATTGCATAAAAGGATTTACATAATATTCTTAAAATTTTGGCTATTTACATTGGGATGAGCTCTTTTCCATAACTCTTCTAGATATCAGGAAGATATATCAATTTATTTAATTGTAATGCTGTTTGAAAATTTTTATTAAATTTTATTAAAGTGCCAAGAATTAATTAATTAATTAATTAGATTTTAGGTGTACTATTTTCCAACTTCATTCTCACCATCAGTGTCTTCCCTTCATCATAGTTTTCCAGAATCCCTCATTCCCTCATTCTCAGCTTGCTACCTTGCAAGGTACATTTTTGTTTGGTATACTTTGTATCTCTTGTTTTTAGTGTTTAATCTGTGATTTGACTTTTTATCTATAGCACTTCTGGCCACACCCAGGGGCGCTCAGGGTTTACTCCTGGCTCTGCTCTCAGAAATCGCTCCTGGTTCAGAGGGAACCATATGGGATGCTGGGGATTGAACCTGTGTTTGTCCTGGTCAGACTTGTTCAAGGCAAACACCTTACAGTTATGCTAGCATTCTGTCCCTCTGTACCACTTCTTGAAACAATTGATGTACTGAGATCCCCTTGACCCCAGCCCTGATTTTTTCTCATATATCTATCTCCGTCATCAAATTTCTTTTTTTTCCTGTCCTTAATACTATATTTTGGGATCAAGAGTGATCAGTCATCTTTCTTTCCAAATATTACATTCCCTCCTTCAGTTGTTCAACATACCATATATAAGTGTGATTATGTTATGTTTGTCCTTCTTCATCTGGTGACTTCATTTTATCTGATATGTAATTATATGCCTAGAGGTTGTATATGCTCATTCTGTTGAGATACCCAGAAACTTCAGAAGCTTCTCACTCTGAAAATTATTGTTTGAGGGCCATATTGGCAGTGCTCAGGACTTATTCTTAGCTCTGAAATCTGGGATTACTTTTGGTTGGGTTTCGGTGAAATAAAGGATGCTATGGATTAAATCTGGGTCAGCCATATGCAAGGTAAGTGCACTTCTGCACTTCTGAAGTTTTGTTGTGGTTAAACTAATTTTTCTTAGGAGTAGAGTTGCAAGATTATATGACTAACATATTCATAACTTTTTTTTTGGGGGGGCACACCTGGCGGTGCTCAGGGCTTACTCTTGGCTGTCTGCTCTGAAATAGCTCCTGGCAGGCTAGGGGGACCATATGGGACACCAGGATTCGAACCAACCACCTTTGGTCCTGGATCGGCTGCTTGCAAGGCAATCGCTGCTGTGCTCTCTCTCCGGCCCCATATTCATAACTTTTTAAGAAATTGTAAACTCTTTTCTCTAGTGGCTATAACTTATACCTTTTACCAAAATATATAAGCGTTCAAATTTTAACTAATTTTCTGGCAATTATTTGTAGTATATAAATTTTATTATGTTCATTTTCAGTGGGTATGATTCTTATTTTTATTTTACTAATGAAAAAGATACCCTATTTTCACATATTTACTATACATCTATATATATATATTCTTTGGTTAAATTGTATTAACATCTAGTTATATTTTTCTTTTTATTCTTTTTATTTTTTGAGGGCTTCCCCAGTGGTGCTTAGGAGAAATGAAATCACTCTTGGAGATTCTTGGCAACATGGCTGATGATTCATTGCAGCACCCCAAATATAGAGAATTGCTAATGCCCTGTATTGCCAAAAATCACCAGGACCTCATTGGTAGTACTAGTCAGAGGCATGTGAAACTAGGGCTCAAATATGGGTATAGTTTCTCAGCCGCCATATGGAATATTAAAATGAAATTGTTTTTCTTCATTTTAAATTTAGTTTCAAGAGTTATTTGTATGTTCTGAATATGAGTTCTATGTTTGGTATAATATTTTCATAAATATAATCTGTGACTTACTTTTTAATAGTGTGTTTTGATAGAAAAGATTTGAAATTGTATGTCCAATATATTCATTTTCACTTATAGATTATGTCTTTTTAAAACTGGATCTAAGAAATCTTTGCTTTATTCTGTTACTCTAAAATTTTTTCTGTATTACCTCTCATAATTTATAGTGCTAGCTCTTATATGTAGTTCTTTGGTTCAGTTGAATAATATATGTAGTTCTGTGGTTCAGTTTTGTGTATGTGATGTAGATAAGTTAATTCTGTTTGCTCATGAAGATATCTGATCACCCATGTCATTTGTTGAGAAAGACATAGTTTGTCTCACTTTAGAGCCATTACTGAAAATTAGTTGACTTAAACAGATCTGAGTGTTGATCTCTGTTCCTAAATATCTATATATATCCTTAGGCTAGTAACTATTGTCATGTTAATGTGGTTTATCTTGATAACTTCTTATTAAGTTTCAAAATTGGAAAGTGAAAGTTATCTAAAGTCACTATTTAAAAATTGCTTTTGGGGACCCGGGAGATAGCATGGAGGTAAGGCGTTTGCCTTTCATGCAAAGGTCATCAGTTTGAATCCTGGTGCCCCATATGGTCCCCTGTGCCTGCCAGGAGCAATTTCTGAGCATGGAGTCAGGAGTAACCCTGAGCACTGCCGGGTGTGACCCAAAACAAAACAAAACAAAAATTGCTTTTGTGTGACTGCAGAGATAGCATGGAGGTAAGGCATTTGCCTTGCATGCAGAAGGTCTGTGGTCCAAATTGCAGAACCCCATATGGTCTCCTGAGCCTGCCAGGAGCAATTTTTGAGCATAGAGCCAGGAGTAACCCCTGAGTGCTGCTGGGTGTGACCCAAATCCCTACCCCACCAAATCGCTTTGGTTCTGTGTATTTTACATTTTTATTAAATTTTCTGGTCAAATTTTAAGTTTCGATATAAAAGTCTGCATGACTTTTGATTCAGACTTCAAACGTAAAAAATTTAGAATATGTGCCAGAGTAAAGACTAGTTCATGATAAATTACATGGCTAGCATCTGTAAGGCTCTAAGTTTTATCTGTGGTACCACAATCAACCACTTTACCTAATTCTGCTTGGTGTAGTCCCACCCCTGGTATTGGTCTCATATCATCAGGTCAATATTGCCAAGAGTTGTTTAGACCCCTAATAATTATTAGGTATCACATATATATATTTGTATAATTTTAGCATAAGTTATAAGGACTTTCGATTTATAATATGACTCGTTTGTACTTTTATATTCCCTCTGGTATTATTTTGTATTATTTGTAAATGAATCTTGTATTTTAGCTTAACTTGGCCACATTTTATTTATTTTCATGGAAATTTTTGTTATTTTTAATTTAAAACTTAGTTTATTTAATTACCATGTTTTACATGTTTTACCCAAGTGTCAAAAATATCAGATGAGTTGATAAAGATACTGTGGTACATATATACAATGAAATACTATACAACTCTTTTTAAAAAAGTTATGAAATTTGCTTATAAATGAGTGGCTATGGAGAATATTACACAAAGTAGAATGAATAAGAGAGAAGGGTAGATATAGAATTATGGAACTCATTTGTGCAAAGTAAAAATAGATAGTATGGTAATAATATCTAGAGACAATAGTGATGAGAATCAGGAGACCTGACCCTGAAAGAAAGCTTGCCCCAAAGAGTGGGCAATGCAATTCAGACTAAAAAGGGGATAGTATGAAACTGATAGTTGAAAACAATCACTCTGGACAAGAATTGGGTACTGAAAGGGGATAAAGTGATATGCATGATTGACCTTCACTAGCAATATTGCAAACCACAGTGTTTATAAAGGAAAAGAGCGGAGGAGGAAAAGGAAGAGGAAGAGGAAGAGGAGAAGAAGGAGGAGGAACAGTAGCAGCAGCAGAAAAATGTTTGTCACAGAAGAAAGCAGGGAAAAAGAGCAATAGGGGACAGGAAGAAAATTGGGGACATTGGTGGAAGAAATAGGTACTGGTAAATGGTATTGTATACTATATGATTAATGATGCTTCCATAATTTTATTTCAAGTTAATAGGTAATACGTTTTGCAATTAATTTTATATCCTTTCATAATTGTTGCTATTTTCGTAATTCAGTTATTAAGATATCATGCTATAAAATTAATAGTACCAGAACTCTTTCGAGTTATTTAGACATTCTAGATTAATTGTATGGAAAAACTTACTTGTAGTACTCTTCCTTAACAAAAGCGACTAGTGTGTTGATACTCAGAGCTAATAATGAACAGTTGAGTCCTTTCCTTTTTTTGTCCTTTATTTTTTTAAATAATAATATCTTTTTATTTTATTTATTTAGTTATTTTTTGGGGTTTTTTTTTGGGGGGGCACACCTGGTGACACTCAGAGTCTACTCTTGGCTATGTACTCAGAAATCGCTCCTGGCTTTGGGGACCATATGGAACTCTAGGGAATCGAACTATAGTCCATTATAGGTTACTGTGTGCAAGGCAAATGCCCTGCTTGTGCCACCGCTTCAGTCCCTATAACAATATCTTTATTTAAGCACCATGATTACAAACATGTTTGTAGTTGGGTTTCAGTCATAAAAGTAATCTTCTCTGGTTGAATAAGGATGATCTAGCATATCTAAACATACCCATCACTACTGAGGAAATTAAAATGATAATCAAAAGCCTTCCCTAAAACAAAAGCCCTGGCACAGATGAATTCATTAGTGAATACTTTCAAATCTCTCAAGAAGACCTATTGCCATATTTTCAGGCTCTTCCAGGAGATTGAAGAAACAGAAACACTCCCTAATATTTTTTATAAAGCTAGCATTACCCTGATACCAAAAGCAAATAGATGTTGCAAAAACAAAACAAAACAAAACAACAACAAAACAAAACAAAACAAAACAAAGCAAAAACTACAGAACAATATCACTGATGAACACAGATGCAAAGATCCTCAACAAAATCTTAGCAAGTAGAATCCAATGCCTCATCAAGGAAGTCATATACCATGACTAAGTAGATTTCATTCAAGAGATACAAGGATGGTTTAACATACATAAATCAATCAATGTAATACACTGTATCAACAACAAAAAATAAAAACCTATGGTTATATAAACAGACACAGATAAAGCATTCAATAAGGTCCAACACCCTTTAATGATAAAAACTTTCAACAAGATGGGAATGGAAGGAACTTTTTTGAATATAGTCAAGGCAATTTATCACAACTCCATGGTAAATATTATACTCAATAGAGATAAAATAAGCCTTTCCTCTAAAATCTGGTACAAGACAAAGCTGCCCTCTCTCAGCACTCTTATCTAATCGAAAACTATACTGGAAGTAATTGTCTTAGCAATTAGGCAATAATATATATGTATATATACATACTTACACATATATATGTCAAAGGCATGCATCCAGATAGAAAAGAAGTCAAGCTTCACTGCAAATAATATGATACTATATTTTGATATTCCTAAATACATATCAAAAAGCTTCTAGGAACAATATTTCATATAGCAAAATGGCAGACTATAAAATTAGCACACTAAAATGGCATTCTTGTACAGAAATAATGATTGAGCAAAATTGGACATTAAAAAACTTTTCAGGGGTTGTAGATAAACACAGCGATAGGGCATTTGCCTTGCATGCGCCAATCCAGGATGGACCCATGTTCAATCCCCAGCAATATCTGAGCATAGATCAATGAGTAACCCCTGAGCTCTGCCAGATGTGGCCCCAAAATCAAAAAAATAAAATCCTATTCACAATAGTGACACCGAAACTCAAATACCTTGGATTCAACCTAATTAAATAGGTGAAGGATCTATTCAAAGAAAATAACAAAACATTGTTTCAGAAAGTAAAAGAAGACACAAGTAAATGGAGACATACACTCTGTTCATGGATTGGGAAAATTAACATCATTAAAATGGCAATACTCCAAAAGCATTGTATAAATTTAGTGCAATTCCTCTAAGGATGCCCATGACATTTTTTAAATAAGTGGATCAAACACTCCTGAAATTCATTTGGAAAAATAAACATGACAAAGAGCTAAACAACCCTTAGAAAAAGAAGTTGGGAGGCATCACTTTTCCCAACTTTAATTTGTATTACATAGCAAGAGTCATTAAAAATAATGGTATTGGGATAAAGATTTTAGGATCTTAGGTAATGGAATAGATTTGAATATTCAGATAATGTTCTCTAGACAAACGATCTTTGATAAAAAGGCAAGACATTCAAACTGGAGCAATGAAAGCTTCTCAAACAAGTTGTGCTGGGACAACTGGTCAGCCACATCAAAAAAAAAAAATAAAAAGCAAAATTGGACCTCCATCTAAACTATGTACAAAGGTGAACTCCAAATGGATTATAGAACATGATATCAGACTTGAAACCATGATTTATATAGAAAAAACATGTAAAACAAGCCATGACATAGAAAAAGGCATGTTCAAGGAGAAAATACCACTGTCAAACAAGTGGAAGCAGAGATAAACAAATGGGACTACATTAAACTAAGAAGCTTCTGAACCTCAAATGAAATAATGACTAGAACACAAAGGCCATCTACAGAATGGGCGACACTATCTCACCCCACAGAGACTGGCACACATCACAAGAACAATAACAGTCATAGCTGGGAGGTATGTGGGGAGAAAGAAACCCTTATTTATTGATACTTTCCAGATTTCTGGAAAACAATATGGACATTCCTCAAAAAACGGAAATTGTTTTTCCATATAATCCAGCAATACCACTCTTATCGATATAACCTAGGAACATTTAACAAATGCCCTCTGAATGCCTATGTTCATTGGAGTACTATTTACAATACATAGAATCTTGGAATACTACAGAAGTCCAACAACAAATGAGTGGTTAAAGAAAATGGGGTGTATATATACACAGTGAAATACTATGCAGCTGTTAAGAAAAATAAAGTCATTATAAGGTGAACCTAGCTCTACTAAACAAAGATGTCCCCACTATATCCTCTTCCTAATGACCTCTTTCTTTGATATGTAAAAGTTCACTGACTGGATAGTTACTTTTGTGTCTGACTCAACATTCCTCCTCCTGATACTATGAGTTGTTTTGAATAAAGGAGTTCTGGCTTTGGGCTTGGCAGAGAGAGCTCTGAAGTAAAAGCAGACCGACTCCTATGAATCTTTAACTCATTCTCTTGCTGTTATTTCTCCACTGCTACCCTGCTTCAACAGACCGATCTGCCTAAGGGATTAGTAACATGTCGTGTAGAGCTGTCTCACCAATCATGGAACATTTTATTTACAGATCATGCTAGTAAAAATAAGCCAGAATGAGGATTATAATGAATTCGCTCGCTCATAGGAAGTATAAAGAAAAGAAACAAAATGGAAAAATGATATCATAGGCAAATTGAATTAATTAAAATAAAATACAAAGATTAAAAATAAAGTTCAAATATTCTGAAAATAAAATTACAGAGTATCCACATACATGTAAAAATCTTTTCAGTTCAAGAGAATTTTATGCAAAGAATTTATGGTATTTTGTAGATTACTGTATCACTAAATACTTTTCTTTTGTGTATTTGTTTATTATTAACATACTTTTAAAATAATGTTTTGTAAAGAAGCTTTCTTATTGTAAAATCTGAGTGATTATGGAGTAATAATTCTTTATTAAAAATCTATAAAATATTTGTTTTCAAATAGTTGGGTTTTGTCTCAATAGTAGAGAAATGAGACTTACATTTTTATTTTTTCTCAGTACCTTTCCCTTCCCCCTTAACAGGCACAACATAATTTACTTTATATTTCATATATATATATATGTGTGTGTGTGTGTGTGTGTGTGTGTGTGTGTGTGTGTGTGTATCTTTATTTAAACATCTTGATTAAATATGTTTATAGTTGGGTTTCAGTCATGCAAAGAACACCACCCTTCACCAGTGCAACATGCCCATTACCAATGTCACAGATCTCCCTGCTCCCCTCCCCACCCCTTCCTGTACTCTAGACAGGCTTCTACTTCCCTCACTCATTCACATTGTTATGATAGTTCTCAATGTAGTATTTTCTCTAACAATACTCATCACTCTTTGTGATGAGCTTCATGTAGTATGCTGGACCTTCCAGCCCTCCTCTCTTTTGTCTCTGGGAATTACTGCAAAAATGTCTTTTATTTTTCTTAAAACCCATAGATGAGTGATACTATTCTGCATTTTTCTTTCCCTCGGACTTCTTTCACTCAGCATAATAGATTCCATGTACATACATGTATAGGAAAATTTCATGACTTCATTCATCTCTTCTGATGGCTGCATAATATTCTATTGTGTATATGTACCACAGTTTCTTTAGTCATTAATCTATTGAAGGACATCTTGGCTATTTACAGAGTCTGGCCATTGTAAATAGTGCTGCAATGAATATAGGTGTGAGGAAGGGATTTTTGTATTGTATTTTTATGTTCCTAAGGTATATATCCCTATGAATACTGTAGCTGGATTGTATGGGAGCTCAATTTCCAGTTTTTGAAGGAATCTCCATATCGCTTTCTATCAAGGTTGAACTAGATGTCATTTCCACCAGCAGTGATGGGAATGGAGGTGGAAGGAGGACAATTTGATATGGGAATCCCCCTGATTTTATGTTAATATGTACCTAAAATATTATTGTCAACAATATACAAAAAATAAAGAAATATCATTAATAAAAAAAAGAAAAAAAAAAGAAGAGTTTCTTTCTCTTCACATCAAAAAGCTAGTTCAAATACATTAAAAATTGTCCAGAAATCTGTTGACTTGTCAATGTAGAAATGAATCAAGTTGTCTATTAGTTCCTTTATTCATCCATTAAAGTTATTTCCCTTTTATTGAAAATTTGCATTATGGTTAGTTAGCAATATGGTTAAAATGCTCTCAGTAAGTTGTTTTTGGTGAAATTACAGGGCAGCCCATTATAATAAGGCTACTTTATTTTCTAACCTATTTAATTAGCAAATATTTGTTTTACTCAAGAATTTGTTTTTGTTTTGAGAAAAGCAGCAATTATAGTTATTGTTCCAAAATAGTGATATGTCTTCAAACTTCGAAAAATGTCAAGTTGGCGATTATCTTGGTCATTATATTTTAGGGATTTGATGTCACAGTTTTAAATAGAATATCTACATTTGTGGTATGTAAATTTGTTTAATAATATAAAATAAAGTATAATTTCTGTAGCTATTAAAAGCAATACCCCAAAATATAATTTCATTGGTTATTAATATATTGGTTATTATATATGTGTGTATGTGTGTGTGTGTGTGTGTGTGTGTGTGTGTAGCTGTCTATTAGGTGGTGCAGTCTTCTGTTTTTAGCATGTTATGTATGGCCAGTCATGAAAAACTAATTTTTAAGTTAGAACTTAATAAATGCCTTCCTGGTCTGAAGTGTAAGCTTTACTCCCTGTGCGATTAGTGGTTTCATTTCTTTCCCAGCAGTTGGATAATGATTATGGCTCCAGATGCAGTAAGAGTGCTAAAGAGATTGATTAATTTTACTTGAAAGGGCATATGTACAAAGAGAATTCAATCGGAACGCTAAGAATGAGGATCTGACATCTTTGTAGCTGAGAGTTGTTCCCTTGCTTGGTTGTCCCACTAATGCCAAAAATAGGATATCTAAACTAATATTATGTGTTAACTTGATCTGTGAAAATCTAAATGCTACTCGTAATTGTGTGTATTTGTGTGTAAAGTGTGTGTCTAATAATCTTCTCTCTGACTTTAGTGTTAGTTATCTGTGACTGTTAAAAGAGTTCTTTTAGCTCATTTACCTAAGAGACATCTTTGAGTTGTTGTTGTCATATATCAGAAGATCCAAGGTTACCTCTGTTTAATTTAGAACACATTAAGCATATATAGTCCAAAAAAAAGCCCCCCAAACATTTTATATTTAAGTTTGGAAAACATTTTCAATATTATAGTATGTGTGTGAACAAAGGAAAAAGTAACATTCAATTTTGTAAGTCAGTAAAGCGTCTGAATATCTAAAGTTTGATCAGCTAACATATGTTTGTTATTTTGTTTTTCTAAGCAAGATTTTTGATCATAAATATTTTATGTATTTTATGTATCATTTCATTTTGTGATTCTGTAACTTTTGAAAATGTTTGAAAAAGTAGATTAGTCATTAAAATAACTAAAATGTACTTTTAAAGAGAAAAATACTATTGTACATTAGAAAATTCAGTTTTAATGAAAGTAAGATATGGATGCACAAATGCTTAGAATTTGAATTTAATGATTTTTGTTTCTGAGTGGGTGTGTGTTCCTGGATGAAGGAAATACACTTATTCTCTTTTGCAGAAAACTTATTTTATATCAAATTCAATATATAAAATGGGATGCTTAGAAATCTGTTATTTAACTTTGACTCAGAGTTTCTGTAAGATAGAACATTTTCTCTTGCTTAGATTATTCCATTTTGGATTTTCTAAAGACTCTTTTGTTTGTTTGTTTGTTTGACACAAGACTATAGCCAGTAGTGCTAGGAAGGCCTTGACCTATAATAGGTGGAACGCCTATTACACCTAATGCACTATGTTTCTTTGCTTCAGCCCCTTAAATGATCTCCTCAGCCCTTTCTAGTTTTAATAGAGAAATTTTGCTTTAAAATATTTTGTTGCCGATATTCCTGCATCAATGTGGGTATATTAACATTATAATCCATAATTATACAACAAACTTCTTAGTGATTGTGATATGCCTGGTTCTGTATTGTGTGGGTAATAGGGAGAGAGGCATAGCTATGAGTTCCTTCCTAGTAGGGTTGCCTTTTTACAGATATTTGAGCTGACTTTAATCCTTCATTTTGTAAGAATGGCAACACTTTCCTTTTCCCTATGTTGATTCAAGATTTTAGATATTCTAAAATTATCTTCTGTATTCTGTGCTGACTTTAAAAAATACTTTAGAACATTTTCCAGAAAAATCTAAGTGATAATAATGTAGACTAATGGCAGTAAAAGAATGGTAACTGGGTGATTGGAAGGAGACAGTTGAGAATGTTGTAAATATTTTGGCATTCATGAGTAGTTAACTACAGTTTTAAAATTACTGAGAAAATGATTTTAGATTTTATGTCCCTTTGATAATTTTGAAGACATTTCCATTAATGTGAACTTTGACAGGGAGATATTCCTCTAGAGAGTTTTATTTATAGCACAACAGAAAGAAAACCGTGTGTTCTCACAAGAATTTTTGCAAATCAATAATATACTTACAAAGATTTTTTCAAAAGAATTTTATATATATTTAAGCTGGTGGTTTATTAAAGATAGATTTTTACATTTCTTAGTTTATATTTGTTAGACTGCTGTTGTTTTTTATTTGTTTTGTATAATTATCCATAGGGTTTATAGTTTACCCTTGTCTCCATGCTCAGGGGAAACTCCTAGTGGATCTTTGGGAACATCAAGGTTACAAGGGATTAAATTGCTGTTGCAGGACAAGTGAATTTGCTGTATTCTTTCTGAGTTTTTGTTAGAGATTTTGACCTGTTTGCCCTTGATTGATTTTGAAATGATATGCCAGGTTTTAAAGCAGAAGAATGATTTAATTATTACAGAATCAAAGGCCTAAAATTGGATTTGAAACTCTGTTTGAACAGTACTGAGAGAAAATTAGTGAACATATGTGGAGAATATGTCACTGATACTTGATACCATTATTCTGCTTAAGTACAGTGCATTTCTTTTTAGGACATTTACCTAATGTTATGAAATCAAATTAATTTACTTCTTTTATCCATATACACTTAAATGTATAATGGAAATTCTGGAGTTGTTAAAAAATCTAGACCTTAGAAAGTGGAGGAAATGACAAATATAGAATAGTTTTGATCTGTTAGATGATTAGAGACCAATGTTTAGTGTAACTAACAGAATAGTTTTATAGTACAAACATTAGCAGTCTGCTAAAATGCCATTTATTGTTCATTAATTTTAAAGTTTACAAAATTTGTATTATTATGAAGTACATATTTTAAGCTAATATTTTAATAAAATCTTAGAGGTGAATGTTAGGGTCTTGAGATAACCAATCGAGCTTGCTTCCCATTAATAGGTAGCATACTGAGGGCAGAAAGGTAGCATAGAGTAACAGGGCATGCCTCAGGAATTCTGAGTCTGTACTTCCTTCTCATTCATCTGCACTTTACTCTCTTCTACATGCCAGTAATGGAAGGATCAGGGAGGGTTATGACTGAATGCAATGATTGTTATGGCACAATTTCTTAACTTCCAGTCTAAATAGCAGCAGTCTTTAAGACAAGAGCTAAAAATCAATAAATTCAGATGAGATTTGACAGGTGCAAAAAAGAACAGATGAAGAAATTATAGCAGAGATGTCCTAAATGGTTTGCCAAATGGTCAAATTCCTTTCCTTCTATTCATGCTGTTTGTGGATTAGGAAGTTCTGAGATAGGAATAGCATCTAATGGGCTTCTCTGCAGGATGGCAGTTTCCAGATTCTCTACCTAATACTTCTAGGCTTAAATCAATTACCCAGAAGCCAGTGCAATAGAGAGAAAGGAAAGAATAAAGGTGGGGCTGGAGAAGTAATTAAAGGGACCTCACAAGAGGTGGATATAATTAAGAAATCACTCAAACACAGACATGCCTGGGAATCCACCTAAAGATACATAAGTTATTTGCAGAGAATCAGAGACCTCTGCTATAGGGAAAAGAGATGGTCAAGGAACCAAAGCTATTATGCCTTTCCCCACCCCAGTAATAGACAATCAGTCAAACAGATGTGGATACATGTAATAGTAGTAAAACTGTGGACCTGCTTAGATAGTGTTTGATATAGCAGGGCCATAGGGAAGAGATGAAAGCACAGATCAGGTTTTGTTGATTCATAGAAGTGGCTGAAATTCTCAGGGAAGGATGATCCATTTTTATTAACCCTATGAACTTGCTACAGGGCTACCGCTGATAATAGTTAAAGGCAAAGTCTCATCAACTCCAAAATAAAGATGCTACCAGCATGGCTCAGAGTCTCCCCACTCAAGAGTCACAAGCACCAACAACAAGCCTGACCCATATTTACATAAATGGTCAAGTTCCTCTGGCATTCAAAGGAGAAACACCAGAAAGATTGAACTAAATAGGCAGTTCTATACACTGTTTAAAAAAAAAAAAGAAGCCATTTAAAATATTTCCTTGAGAGAAAACTTCCTTTTATTGTTAATGCCATGTGTAGCTATCATTGACTTAACTCAGTATTGAGATATGTTGATTTTCATAAAAAGAATCTGAACTTTGTTCTTACTTGCATATGAATTTGGATTAGCTTTGTCCCCTTCATACTTGTTTTTCTATTGAGCTTTGTATTTATTCCCATATACTTTTGATAAATATTATTGTAATCATATCATGGTCCATACCATTTTCTCTGGAGGAGGTTTTTTGGTATATCTCTCATGAGGTTATTTTTTTGTAAAATTAGATAAAATTCTGAAAGACTTGGTATAATTGCTAGCATATATTAAACACAATGAAGAAGATGTAATTTTTAAGCTATTGATATAAGAAAATCAAATTTCTCACTGGAGAAAGTTGTGAGACACTACAAAAAGTAGTGAAAATAGTAAGAAAAATGAGATGATCGTTGGAAGCTACATCATTTTGAAAGTAATATTGTCCTGACATTAGGAGTCACTTGTGGTTTTATATTATAGTTGTTTCCTTACTTTTCAAGTTTTTCTATTAATTAAATAAAATAATAGATTATTAAAATATGTTCTTTGTATGTATAGCTCAAGTAGTATGCTTTTTTATATATCAAAAGCCAGTTTATATACAAGTTAGATGTTATACAGTACATATAACTTCATCATCACATCCCCAATAAGAGAAAGACATATTGGGATTCAGTGACTCCTCACACCCAAAGAACTAATGGTTTTTATTTGTGCAAATGGAAAAAGCCCATACTACAGCACTTATTATAGCTCCTAAGAGCAGGGAAATTGCCTCCAGGGATTGAGTCATAATTGTCAAGAAAAGCCTTTATCCATTAGAAATAAATTAGGCATGAGATTATCCCTGAAGTCAAAGTGTACTATTTAGAGCCATTACATTACATTGGGTCTGTACTCCTCTTGGAAAGGATGAATAGCAGAAGGGTCAAAAATTTCAAAGGAATTCTGGGGTTTTCTTGAGGACTTTATTTAGTTAATCTAGAGATCTGGTTTTTGTTAACCTTAAAAAAATAAAATGTAGTAGTACTAATTGTGTTCAGAGATGTCTACCACAGCTGAAAAAGTTAATTTACCAGTCTTCAGTTAAGTATAATTTTGTTGAAATTGATTATCTCAGAGAAAGCACCAACAAATGTAAAGTGGCCATAAATTGGTGATATAGTGATATTAGATTACTTGTAATGGAGTTATCTGTGGTTGGAACATATTGCTTAAAAGCTAGTGGAAAATTTGTGAGTGAATTATGAATCTTGATTGTTGAACTGAAGATTGACACAGAATTGGAGGTAGAAGTCAAAATTGGTGACTGACAAATATTTATTTGATAAATAGCAGGGATTTGTATTCCTTTTTTTTATTCTTTAAATTTGCTCCTGGAAGGTTCATAAATCCCCCTTGGGATAACTCTATAAGAAACAGTCATGCGCAAATGTGTCTTCTCAAAGCCTGCCCCTTATCCTTTATCTTTAATAAGATAAATGAAGTGAGCTCTTATAGGAAACTATAAGAGTTCACCGGATTGCACATAATACAGTGATTGGGGCTTTATGGCCATAGTGTCATTTGCCATGTGGAGCATTGAGATTGCAGATAAAAATCCATGGTAAAGTTTGGTGTTTTATTTTAAATAGATAACTTCTGCATTGAGCCCAAACTCTACAACACATCCATCTAAAAAGAGTGTATACATAAATACATAGTTCATAAACATATGGTTTTGAATGGATGTTGTCATATCTTAATTGCTTAGGCTACATCAATAATTTCCTAGACATAGAGTTAAAGAAGTGACTACAAAGTGTTAGATATCCATGCATGGATATGTAACATCTTATTTTATACATTGATAAAATAATTAAACATATTTTAACAATTACATTTATGATATCAATAAAATAGTCTAATAAAAACTTAGATCCCTGGGGCCGGCGAAGTGGCGCTAGAGGGAAGGTGTCTGCCATGCAAGCACTAGCCAAGGAAGGACCACGATTCAATCCCCTGGCATCCCATATAGTCCTCTCCAAGCCAGGGGCAATTTCTGAGCACTTAGCCAGGAGTAACCCCTGAGCATCAAATGGGTGTGGCCCCAAAACAAAAAAAA
>PVKC010007863.1:6473-29041 GCA_004027635.1 Crocidura indochinensis | reverse complement strand
CATGTTTTCAAAAGAAAACAGATGGGAATTTATTCAAGTGTCTTAGGAAATTCACAGTAAATTGTGATAAGCTTTGCAGATTCTGAAATGTGCTTTATAATATTTTAGATCACTCCATAGCATTCCATCTTTCTTGCTGTTGAATATAGTTTGCCTTCTGTTTTTGCATCTTGCTTTTGTGCACTAGTAAGACATATTGTGATGAAAATCTATATAAAATCTTTGAATTTTTAATTAATAAATTAACTTGAAGTAGAATAAGAGACACAGTTAAAAAGTTATTATTGAGGTTCAATAATATAATGTTCCAACATCCAACTCTTCACCAGTGAACATTTTCTAACATCCATGCCCCCAGTTTCCCACTTGTCCTTCCCCCACCTATCTTCATACAAAGACATTTTTCTTTTCTATCTCTCTGCCTTCACCTTTTGTCCTTTTAGACACTGTGGTTGGCAAACATATTTGAATATAAGGATGTATGCATAACCAGCCTTTCAATTTTGTAAGGCTGGGATATAGCTTGGTGATAGAGAACTTGCATTACTGGAGTGATAGTGGGTAGGGTATTTGTCTTGCATATGGCCAATGTGGGTTTAATCTCTAGTATCCCATACTGTTTTTAGAGTACTACGAAGAGTCATTCCTGAGAATAAAACTGTATTACCACCTGAGGATTGCCCAGTGTGGCCTAAACCCAAGAAAAGAAAATTATTTTACATATATAGAAATATGCATTAGTTGATTCATTGATTAAAAATATGTCTCCATTTTTGTGACATACAATTATAATTTGGAGGATAATGTGCGAAAAAAAAGACAAGGACCAATATTATAGAGAGATATTAAGTTTAGAGAAGGAAACATCACAGTCAAAGCAAAGATTGTACCCTCTTTCAAGTAAATAATGCCAATATTCTCATTTATATCCTAACTTACACATTAGCCCTTACTAGTTATTCATAAAATTGAGTGTCAAACAGGATGTTCAAGTTTCTTTTTTTGGGAGGGGAGGGGAGGTGTTAGGTCACACCCAGCAGCACTCCGGAGTTACTCCTGGCTCTGCACTCAGAAATTGCTCTAGTAGGCTCGGGGGTTAAGGATACTGGGAATCAAATCGAGATCCATCCAGGGTTGGCCATGTGCAAGGCAAATGCTCTACCACTGTGCCATTGCTCCAACCCAGTGTTCAAGTTTCTTGCCTTTAAAGTAGTAATCCCCTCAAGTCTTCTTTATTTTAGCAAATGGCAGTTCTAGATTTTTAAGTTCCAAGCCTAAAATCTTAAAATTATTCTCAATTTACCTAAGAACTGCATAATATTCCATTATCTAGATGCACCACAATTTCTTTAGCCACTCCTCTGTTCTCAGGCTCTTGGGTTGTTCCCAGATTCTGACTATTGTGAATAGTGTTACAATGAACATAGGAATGCAGAGGACCTTTCTTCATTATGTCTATAGGACCTTAGTACATATTCCTAAGACTCATAATGCAGATAAAATGAAAGCTTAATTTCTAGCTTTCTTAAAAAATATTTATATTGTTTTGCAAAAAGGTTGGATTAATTTATATTCTCATCAGCAGTGAATGAGAGTCCCTCTCTCCCTGAATCCATGCCAGCACTGGTTGTTACCTTTTTTTTTGTGATATGTGGCATCTCTGTGGTGTGATATCTCATTGTTGCTTTAATGTTGCATCTCTCTGATGATTCATTATATGGAGCATTTTTCATATGTCTGTCATATGTCACCTGTATTTCTCCTTGGAGGAAACGTCTGTTCATCCCATCTTCCCATCTTTGGATGGCACTTAGATGTTTCTTTCTTATTAAGCTCTACCAGTGATTTACATAGTTTAGATATTAACCCCGTATCAGTTGGGCATTGGGTGAATAGTTTTTCCCAATTCCTTGGGCAGTCTTTGTATTCTAGTAACATTACTTTGAGGAGTAGAAGCTTCTTAATTTAATGTAGTCCCACTTGTTTAGAAATAAAGAAAAAATGTAATTGAAGTTGGTAAAGAGCAAGTAACATATTTAAAAATCTATTTTATACATCATTGCAGTACAAGTTAGGATGATGTCATTCACTTGCAGTGAACAAGCAATGACTTTTGATAATCTCTTTAGATTTATAGAAAAGTCAGTATATCTTCTCTTACAAAAAAAGAAAACCTAACCAAAAACTTGAGGGAGCCATATGTCCAGAATTTTCATAAGTCAGAAAAGAAATGAGCATTTGAAGACGTGTTCATTCTAATATCTGATGACACCTGGAATACTGTATCTTCCCATAGACTCCAAAAGCATTCTGATGTAGAGATATCCGAGTTAGTTTCTATGTGTACAGGCAAAGAATGATGGTATTTTAAGAAATGAATGTTGGAGGAAGGTAGTATATATATGATGCCAGGATTTTACATGAAAAGATTTTTTATTATTTAAGTCGCTCTTGAAAGATGAGGGATAGGATCTGGCTTCCTGCCTCCCAGTCTTATTGTATACAGAAAGACTTACTGTGGTTTTCGGATGTTGTGTGGCAGGCATATCATGAGCTAATTTGTAGAAGACAGCTGGCACAAAATACAGAATCTGACCAGTTGTCACAAACTGTCCAGTTCTCAAGATTGCAGAGAGACTCAAGCCTATAGGTTTGTTGGCAGAGGTCACGGGGAGTTGAATTTTTCTTAAAACTTGAATACCGAACTGCTTCAGCCACACTCCTGAATGAGTTGGCAGGGGCAGTGAAGAAATTACTACAAACAGAGAGTTTTAAGACAGCAAGAATTTATTATGTCAAAGTTATGGAAGCTAGAAGTTAGGTAATAAAAAAAGTCAGTGGAGCCTGATTCCTCCCAGACTTCTAGAAGAATCCTTCATATCTTTTCCTAGCTTAAGGCTTGCTGTTGTTTGTTTGTCTATTTTGCAATCTTTGACATGACTGGGCTGATAGCTGCAGCCCTTGAATTGTCTTCACCTTTTGTGTCTGCCTTCACATGACCATCTTTTTTAAAGGTTACGCAGTCTCTTTGGAATGCTAGAACAAAGAATCAGATTGATTTGTCCTCCTCTTGCCCTCAGTAAGTAAAACCTTGTCTGAGTCTTCCAAAATCTACAACCTTTGTTGAGCAATTATAAAGTGTGTGCCAGAAGTGTGTGTTAAACAGCATTGTGAATTCGGATAGGTCCGGAATCAGATAAATGACTCAAAAGGCAATGCAGATGGGAGCTGTTTGACATCAGCAGATCAAGTGCACACTTCCAGAGACATCATTTCATCTGCATTTCTGAGATTCTGTTTTTGCCTCTTTTCAGTGACTTTGCCTACAAGGATGCCTTTAGATTAAGGCAAAGGGTCCTTTGCAACCAGAATAAGCATATAGATGAAAAGTTAGACCTCCTTTTTTGTTTGCTTTTGGTTTTGATTTTTGGGTCATACCCAGCAGCGCTCAGGGATTACTCCTGGCTCTACACTCAGAAATCGCTCCAGGCAAGCACGGGGGACCATATGAGATGCCGGAATATGAATTACTGTCGGTCCTGGGTGGGTTGCTTGCAAGGCAAATGCCCTACCTGTGCTATCTCTCCGTGCCCTCCCCACCTTTTATAAGCTAGACCTTCTTCTAATAATTTTATGCAGTTCAGTAGACAGAGTCAGGAAGAAGGCGTTTATTAAGATGTATAGATTCAACAGTTATTCTCACATAATCACGGAATGCAGATTTTCTTTCCATTTTCTTCTCCAACTTTTTCCTGTTTTCCTATTCATTGGTTACTTAACAATACGCATTTTTCAGGTCAGCTTCTCTTTTTACACTTTGCAAAGAAGTTCTGCACACTAGTGTGTGTGTGTGTGTGTGTGTGTGTGTGTGTGTGTGTGTGTGTGTGTGTGTGTGTGTGTGGTGGGTAGGGACAGGAAGGGTGAGGCCACATCTGATAGTATTCCTGGCGATTCCCAGTACTGTTCTCTACAGTTGTCCCAGGAGTGAACAGAGGCCCAGGGTTGCAATTCAAGTGCTTGAACACAAACTGGACTTTCTGCATGCAAAGCACGTGCTCCAACCTGGTGAGCTATCTCAACAGCAGTATTTCCAAGGATGAAGAGTTATTCTTAGTTGCAAGGATCTTGAAGTGATTTATAGGGCAAGTCTCAAGCATCTTCAAGACAGGCCTGTGTCAGAAAGAGTCACATTTGCCAAGAAATCCCCTGGTTTTGTTTCAGCCTGCATTTGTGTGTTGCTCTTGCAGACACATTCCCCCACTTTACACATTCACAGAAACACACACGCACACAGAAGCACACACACACATACATGCACATCTTATGCCACAGGCAGCAAACCAGAAGACATGGCCATAGACCTTTCACCCCTTTTTAATCTCTTTTACATCAACTCTAAGTGTTCATTCCACGAACATAAAATGAACATGGGATCACATGTATTTTTTTAAGCAGAAAACACCTGCCTTCTCAAAGGACCTTGCCTTGGTCATCAGTTTCCTGCTTACCTGGTATTTCTCCCTTCTTCACTCCTTTGAATGAGACTTTGGAGAGTATTAAAAATTTGCCCCATAAATGAACTTAAAAAATTTTTGCATGTGCAGTCCTTAGAAGTAGAGAAGCGGGGCCCGGGAGATAGCATGGAGGTAAGGCGTTTGCCTTTCATGCAAAAGGTCATCAGTTTGAATCCCGGTGCCCCATATGGTCCCCCGTGCCTGCCAGGAGCGATTTCTGAGCATGGAGCCAGGAGTAACCCCTGAGCACTGCCGGGTGTGACCCAAAAACCAAAAAAAAAAAAAAAAAAAAGAAGTAGAGAAGCATCAAAGGAACGAGACGAGAACCCACTTCTAATCATTTTCATTTAAATAATATTTTATTATGGCCACTGATGTGGAACAAAGTTGAAAAAATGTCAGAGAGAAACTGTTTAAAGGGACGAAACATTTTCTCTTCCTTGGAGGGTATTGGAGGGTATTCTGAGTAAGAAGGGACACCATTTTATAAAGGCCACATGGCAGGCTTCTTCTGAGGTTCTGAGAAGGGAGAAATGCCATTTTGTAAGGACCACATGGTGTGAGCCACATGCTGGGGCTTCAGAAACCTATTTCCATAGACTCTGCCTCAGCCTTCCTAGCCATACTTAGGTAGCCTATCAGGGAAGGACAAGGGAGCAATAGGAAGGTACCTCTAAACAAGAGTCAATTATTTTAAAGATCATCAGAAAGCTAGAACTTCCCTATATGCCTATCCTATATAATTTCATTTGCGACCTTAGGTGGGGTTCTTTTATCCCTTGTGGGAGAGAACCCTGACCGGACAATTAGGAGCTGTTGGCAGGCAGAATAAAGTTTAAACTTCACTCCAATTTGTGTAGCCTCGTCCTTCGATTTCTGAACCCTAATAGAGGGGTTGTTCACTTCTTCATCTATCTGTTTGTTCCTAGTTTTTGTCACGTGGCCCATGTTCATTAATGTGCATAGCTGTCTTTTTGGGCTTGGAGTGTATTAATAGTTTTTTTTTGTGTGTGTGAAAGGGCTCCAGCAGGATGCTGTCTTATTCTGACTCCCCTTAAAACAGAAGTCCCCTTCTATACCTCCTACATTCTCCATAGCATAACATGGCTGCATACCTGCCCAAGAGTAAAGTAAATCTAGGTCAAAGCTTAACAAAGGCTCTTGCCCCAACTTCCTATTCCCCTGACCTCTTCTTTTGGTATGTAAAAGTCACACCTGAATTACAGGGCCTTTCCCAACCTGGTGTGTGGGGTTCTAGATAATAAAGAAAAAGTGCTGACTTTGGAGAAGAGAGAGAACACTCATGGGACAGGTGTGTGTATGTGAGAGAGAGAGAGAAAGAGAGAGAGAGAGAGAGAGAGAGAGAGAGAGAGAGAGAGAGAATGTACCACAGAGGTGAAATTCAAAGAAGGTCTAGAGTTTTGTTAAAAATATTATCCATCTCTATTATTCCAGTTCATTTCTGATCTCTCTATGCCAAATATATTATTAGCAGAATAAGCTGAGTAAAGGAACTCTCTGATAGTATTTTTACAATTTCTGTATGTGTTTAAAGTTATTTTCGAATGTTTAAGGGTACTTGTGAATGCCTAGTATCCAGTCACTTTTCTTAGGGCAAGTTGGAATCATGCCTCTCTCTTTTACATTTACTCGGCTCATCTGGTGTTTCTTAAAAAATCTACTTGAGGGACCAGAGAGGTAAAGCGTTTGCCTTTCATGCTGAAGGAAGGTGATTCAAATCACGGCATCCCATATGGTCCCCTGTGCCTGCCAGGAGCAACTTCTGTGCATAGAGCCAGGAGTAACTCCTGAGCACTGCTGGGTGTGACCCAAAACAAACAAACAAAAGAAATCTACTTGAGAAAATAGTTATTCTATGACAAGATGTAAGTAGATAAGATGCTAATAGATATGATGAATGGGAGAAAGGAAGAACTTTTCTGATAAACAAAGGTTTTAAAATGACACATTAAACCAATTTTAATACATATTTTTGCCTGAAAAATGCTTTTTAAATGCTCATGTGCTCATGTGTATTGTGTCTCTCTGGATAGTTAGATGTAGCTGTTCCTGTTTATCTGTGATCTGAATTTATGTGGTTTCAGTTGACTCAAGGTCAACCTCGGTTCAAAATTATTACACCTAATCAGATATTTTTATATCTGAGATTCCATTCACATAACATTCTAGCAGTATATTGTTATAATTGTTCTCTAGTCGATATTGCTGCTAATCTCAAAATAGACCTAATTTGTAAATTAACTTTGTCAGATATTTGTATGCATAAGGGGAAAATAGAGCATAGGGTTTGGTTTCACAGTTTCACACACTCACTGGGGGTCTTGGAATTTATCCACCATAAATAAAGGAGAGCTACAGTAATTCATTTTGCAGCATTTCCAAACTTTTCTAGGAATTTCATTTAGTTAAGTGAGTTTTCCTGAGGAAAACTTCCCAGTTGGGAAATGCTGTTGTGAACATTTTCTGGGAATGATTTAAAAGAATGCTACACACAATCTCATTCATCTGTGATATAGAGAGGAACAACACAAGATCATAGTATGGAACAATGAAAAAACCCTTTGGATTACAAAACTGAGATGTGTCGTATGGGGTAGCAAGGGTGTAGAATTGTCAGGGGAGAAATAAGCAGCCGACATGTGACATAAGGAAAATGGTGGAGGGTCTGGGACACTTCGGTGGTGATAAAAATGAAGTAATTATCTCCATCCAAACCATAAATATTAGCACTACTGTAACCTCATTGATTAAAGTACAATACAAATTCAAAATTATGAAAGCAAAACAAAATTGGATATCTTTAGAACAGAATTAATTCTCTCACAGTTCAGGAGGCTCCCAATCCCAAATTAAGTATCAAGGTATCTCCGTGTTCTTTGAAATCTCTGAAATCTTCCTTGCCTTTAAGGTTCCTGATGATGGAAGGAAGTGGCTGTTTTCATTATTTGCAGTGACTGCATCACTAATCTCTGTCCATTATCCGATTCACAAGGCAACATCTCCATTTCTCTCATTGTCTCTCTTCTAAGGAACCAGCATGTGTAGACTAGGCTACCATGCCAATAGTTTCATCAAAAACAAACACTTGGTACTAACATTTAGGAGTTAATTTTTCAATGATTGCAGTTAGGTGCTAGTGTGATCACATAGATATATGATTCTTCAACGCTAAGTAAGATGCGGCACACCAGGCAATGGTTAAAGCAAATTACTGCATGTTTGCAACTGGAGGCAGTATATTTATAAATGAACTGAAAAGAAAAAATAAATGGCCACCTGTAAAGCATTGAGTCTGGAAAATGCTGATCCATTGTAGTCACCAATAGCTCTTATTAAACTTTGAATGACATATTTTCATTTAAAAATGTATATCTTCACTTAAACACATGTAAGATTTTCATTTAAATATATTTTATTAATATTTTTACTTTAAGTGTGTACACATTTCTGCTTTCAAATTTTATTTTCAAATAAAAATAATATTCATTTTATTTTCAAAAAAAAAACAAAAAAAACAAACAAAAAAAACTTATTCTCCTGGGGCTGGTGAGGTGGCACTAGAGGTAAGGTATCTGTCCTGCAAGCGGTTCGCTCCCCAGGCGTCCCATATGGTCCCCCAAGCCAGGGGCGATTTCTGATTGCTTAGCCAGAAGTAACTCCTGAGCATCAAATGGATGTGGCCCGAAAAACAAAAAAACAAAAACAAAAAAACAAAAACAAAAAAATTCCCCTTACCTTTCCCACCTTTCTGTTCTGATTTGGTTGAGTCAAAAAATACTTTACTACAGATTGATTCAAATCAGTCATGAATGTCAGATGCTACTCCATCTGGCATTCACAACCAAAAATTTTCCAAGTCTCAGTTATTTTATTTATGTTTGGGCTATACCTATCAGCACTCAGGAATTATACCTGGATCTGCACTCAGATAACACCCCTGCGGGCTTGGGGGAACCATATGGATGCTGGGAACCCAACCTGGATTGACCACGTGCAAGGCAAATGCACTACCCACTGTGTTATCATTCTGGCCCCTCAAGTCTCACTTTTTAAAACTACTTTTCAAAGAACTCTTGTTCTTATGATTTCTCTTTAGCTAAGAACTAATCTTAATCTCTCTGAAAGTATGAGGTTGGGATACATTTTTTGATCATATTCTAAGACACAGAAAGATAATTGTATATTAGGATTTTATCTAGGATACTGAGTGAGTGACTGAGTCATCCATGTTGGATCAATAAGTTTTGTTTTTTACCTCAAATACTCAGGCTTGAACTAAGTTTGAACATAGCCAGGCTGGTTTTAAACATTTTAAATCTGTACTCTATGTGTGGCATTCTACATGTTGGTATCACATGGAGTTGAGTTAGGGATTTGAATTGGGTGACATTTTTAATCATTAGTCATTTCCCAGCTTGTATTTATTTTGGGAAGTTTTGTGAAAGATCTTTGTTCAGTAGCTACTAAATGACTTTCAATTGTCCACGTAGCACCATATGTCATTAGAGACCTTCCACAATTTTCCACAATTCATTATCTGCATGATTGGCCTCCAAAGACAGCTCCAGGTAACCTTTTGTCTTTTTCCTCAAGATCCTCAAAATTGTCACTTAGACTAAAATCATTCATTAATAAAGTAATTTTTCTCCGAAAAGCCTGACCAGAGGGTTCATTTTGTTAATGTAATATGCCTACTCTTGTGCTCATATGAAACATTTTCATGAAATTAGAAATGTGGAGCAAGAAGGCCTCTTTCTCTAAGAAACTTAGAAAGTTTCCTTTCTAACTTGTGAGAGAGGAGATAGAATATACAAAAGTATATTTGTGAGCTCAAGCAAGAATTATCATCTCAGGAAAGGCAGGATTTAATATATGGCGCTACCCTAAAAATGACATTCTGATCTTGTCAGAGTGGAGAGAGAAGACTGGGAGGGGGGCTACTAGCAGGGACAGGTTGTCAATAGCAAAATTCAATATTGTAGTCATGTGGCAATTAAAAATATAAATGAGTTTAGCACACATTATGTGAAAGAGATGTCTGAGTTTTATCTTAAAATAAGTATGCATCACATGGTCTTCATAATAGTACCAAAAACACTTTGTCAGGACCACAGTGAAAGGGTGAGGAGTGGAGAGAACACATTGGCATTCTCATCATCCTATCAATAAATGATGAGGTTTTATACAGTCTCTGCTCCTTCTTAGTGATGGGCCCTTTAGACTTGGCCTCTTTTGCTTTCTTCTGTCTCTTCTTAGAGCCCTATGGAGAGTGAAATGCGGTTCACATTTCATTTCCTCTTCATATCCTAATCTTCCCTGCTCGAGGCACCTTTGATTTAAGGAGGCTGCAAGGTGTCTTCTGAATTTTCTCAGAAAATTCTCTGATGGACTCTCGCTTTATAGCTACCACATCACTCAATGTCTTTGTGACATATCATCATAGGCTACCAGAAATCAGAAGTAACCCAAGGACCCTCCGCAACTAAGGGAAAGGCCAATGGGCTTTATGGAGGTGAAGTCAATTGCATCCTAGGGAGGATTTAGACTCCAAATAATTAGCCTATTCCAGTTCCTGCTTTATCAAAATTATGAGGGGTCCTTCCAGATGTCAGGTGATTAGCATATTTTGTTATTTTTCTCTGCATGATCGAAATAATGATTTTCTTTCCAAAACTCCCTTAATTTTGATTAGAGGAGGGTAGAGATGTTTCAATTAAATTCCTGGAACCTGCTGCCTACCAGTCTGAAATTCAGATAACCTCCAGGGCATGGAAAAAAGACAACAAATGTGAAAGGGAAAGGGCAGCTAATTAGTTTAGGGTGCCTACTTGCTGATCACTAGTTGAAGAGCTTAGTTTTTAAGCCAACTATAATGATGTGCTCATTGAGACAGGCAGGACTGATTTTGCCTTCTTCAGTCTAGGGGTCTATATGTTGAGGAAGAGCCCTGAACCCTGGAGTTGAGCTTAGCCTATTCCTATGAATAGAGACATCCTTGATGGCTAAATATGATAAAAAGCAGCGTGCACAAATTGCACACAAATGAAAATAGGAATCATGAGGTGATCCCTAGCTCATGACTCAAAGAGAAAAACTTTATATATTTAATATTCAGTTTATTTAGCACTCTGAACCACCGTGTCTCAAATAGAAATACAAATATTTATTAATTTGTATTTTAGCTGTCAGGTAAACAATGCAATCATCAAAAGGCATTTTTCTTCAGAACAACAACTTCCATGTTTAAGTGAGGTGTATCTTTAAGCTTACAACAGTAAAACTAACTTCAAGTATATAATTTCTTTATTTGTCATATAATTAGTTGCTGGATATATTCCTACTGCTATTTGTTTTTCCAGTGACTAAATCTTTATTTTCCTGTATGATAATATCTACATTTTCTATAAATGTCTCTGCTGATTAAATCCTGTGGCTGAAATCCTATATAGTTAATTTCTGGTGTATTATGACTATTTTATTTTACAGCATGTGACTCTGAGCTCCCATCATCATATTGTTTGTGGCACCCATATTTCTTTTTCTTTTGGGAGGTCATACCTGGAGATTCCCAGGAGATATTCTTGGCTCCACACTGATGTATTACTCCTGAAACTGAGTGTGGGAGCCAATAGGATGCCAGGGTTTGAACCCAGATAGCCAGTATGTAAGTCAAGCAAAATTACCTGCTGTACTATGGGTTCAGCCCCAATATTCATATTTCTGTTTACTGAGTACTGATCTCTATTTTTTGAGAAGTTATTCCCGTTGCATTTTATGATTTCCACAACTTGTCATTCTATTTTAGCTTTGATATTTACAACCTCTGAATCCTTTACTATTCAAACTAATAACATATTTATCAGTTTGCTTGTGGAGAGTGATCTTTCTTTCCTGAAGAGTAGGTATGTGAACTTGCAGGCAGAAACTAGATCTGCTCTTGCTCAACAGAATCACAATAGATGAATTTCTTCATCAGCATTTGGTGATCTAATGAGTGGACGTGAGCTACTAAGATGAAATGTGTATAGTTTGTGTTAGTCACTCAGACCTCATCTCTCAAGAATAGATTAAAGATTGTGCCAAATGGCTGCCTTTCATTATTTTCATTCTTCCCTGACCAAAAAACGTCTGCTGTAACAAAGCTTAAACCTCCTGCTTTTTTTAGCAACTGTCTTCTAGGAGTGATTTCTGAATGCAGAGCTAGGAGTAATCCCTCAGTGCCATTGGGAATGACTCCCCTTCCATTCCCCCCCCAAAAAAAAACAGCAAACAAGTAAGAGTAGAGACCCACTGGATAAATGTGAAAAATTAATATCTTGCTACCAACTTTTAGTAGTATATCAAAGCATATAATACATGTTAGGATCAGTGCCTTTACTAAAAAGTCATTATCGTGATATTTTAAAAAGTAGAGGTTACCTCAGAGTCAATTTTTATTTTGAAAACCAACAAACAAATAAAGAACAATAATCATTCATCTAAATTTTCTCTATAAGTGTGCCTCAGATAATCAAATGATCCCAGATGGGAATTTTTCCTTACTAAACATTTTTACCTAATAAATGAAGACGGATAATAAAAATAAAATATGGACTCTAGAGAAATAATCAATTCAGCAATTTCTGTCAATACCACAAGTAAAGTCCACAGGAAGTAACAGGGGCCACAGAGGTAGTACAGTCAATGATGTAAATGCCTCGCATGTAGTCAACCCAGTTTTTATCTCTGACAACACAAGGAGTAAGCCCTGAGTAAGTTGGGTATGGTCCAACCACCCCAAATGTAAAAATAATGCTAAAAATAATACCAGCAACAAAATGTAAAATAACCTTTCAGTAATACACTTAGCAAAATTTGGATTATGGGAAATAATGTTTATAATTTTTATTTATTTAATAACATCTTGCAAGAAAAAGAACAGGAGAGATACTATAGAATAAGTGACTATTATCAATGTCTATGTAGACTTTATATGAATTCTTTATTTTGTTTGTTTGTTTTTGGGCCACACTCAGCAGAACTCAGGAGTTATTCCTGGCTCTGAGCTAAGAAATTGCTCCTGGTTTGGGGAACCGTATGGTATGCCAGTAATCGAACCCAGGTCTGTCCTGAGTCCGCCATGTGCAAGGCAAACACCCTACTGCTGTGTTTTTCTCTGGCCTCTTTATATGAATTTTAATTGTACTTGTATGGATATGGTTGACATCATGTAAAATGTTTATTGTGTTCCTCTTTATCTTTTGGGGAGAGGTATTCCCATAATTACTCATTGCTAGCTTCTGGCTCTATGCTCAGGAATCAGGTGGTTCTCAGAGGTACCATATGCAATGCCCGTGATTGAAACAAGCTACCATTGTATGAAAGGCTAGTGGCTTAATTTCTTTGTCTTCTGATTTTATTATTATTTTAATCTTAAGATTAAAATTAATATTTTAATTAAGATACAATTAAAATGGAGATTAAGATACCATTACTTACTAAATTACTCAATATTGAGGGTCATGCATACAACTATTCCAATACCAATCCAGCCACCAAAGTCAATTTGCCTCCACCAAAGCACCCAGTTTTTCACCTAGACCCCAATAGCCTTCCTCCTTGACAGACACATTTTTTTTGGCTTTTGGGTCACACCCGGCAGTGCTCAGGGGTTACTCCTGGCTCCATGCTCAGAAATTGCTCCTGGCAGGCACGGGGGGCCATATGGGGCACCGGGATTCGAACCGATGACCTTTTGCATGAAAGGCATATGCCTTACCTCCATGCTATCTCCCGGGCCCCAGCAGACACATTTTTAAGGTTGACCGTTGTCTTTTGAATCTTGTGCATTTAGTGTTAATGGTTATGTATCCCACCACCTCTAAATGTCCACCACCATCTTCGTTGCTCCTCTGGTCCTATTAGCTGTGTCTGAAATAAAGAAATTAAAACTAGTAGGACCAGAGGAGTAACGAAGATGGTGGTGGGCATTTAGAGGTGGTGGGATACATAACTTTATATATCAATGCCAAAAGCTTCAATTCTATTGCAACGGTGTAATCTAAACTATAGATAGATGGGAAATAACAAAGGGAGGGAGCAGAGGCCCTAGGCACTTGGTGATATAGAAATATAATGTTTGTAATGCAATTCAGAGAAACCAAGTCTATTAATAATAATTAAGGCATAGTAATTACCTATTACTGTCATATAATTGTCAAAAAATCGAAGCGTTTAAAACAACAACATTATCTCACAGTTTCCAAGAGTCAGGAAATCCAAAAGCAGCTTAGCCAGATTATTCTAGTTTTTAAGGTTTTTCATAAAGTTGCCCTCACTAGGTTAATAGTTGTATTGAATAAGTGAAAGATATTACTTCTAAGGTTTTAGTCTTAAATGGGACAGAAATATTAGAGTTTGATAGTTTATGGGAAACTTTAATTCTTTACCATGTAGATATCTTAAGAGGGATATTCTCAATAAAATAATTAATTTTCCAAAGAGTGAATTATATAACAGAAATAAGGTTAGCTCCATGGTATAACCCACGGTGGCATTTATCATTAAGTTTGACTCAGCAATAGAAATCTTAACACCACTGTCAGAAGTGAAAAATTGGTTGCAATCATAGTAAAGCCTGGCAGAAGTACATGATGATAGGAATTCATTTTAATTAATTAATTAAGATTAATTAATTAATACTTGATCAGTACTTGGAACCAAATACTTAAATACCCCATAATTAAAAGGCTTTGGGGAAATTATTTTAGAGTGCTTAGATTTTCTCCCAGCTCTACTTTCATTAATTGTAAGATATTGTCAAGTACCAAAGACTAGCTTTCCCTGTTTTGTCTTTATAAAATGAGGGCAATCCTTCAGCTTTTATAGTATGGTTGTGAGACTTAAAAACAAATACCTGTATGTTCTTTTAAGCCCAGGTTGTGTGCAATTATTTGTACAATAATCAATATTGTCAGCAGGATGTCTGACATTTGTTGGTTATCCCTTCACTACATATATTGCCTTTCTGTTATGTTGCAGAGAAAATAAGTTTTTAGTGTGTGTTTGAATAAGTGCTCACATGTGTGTACCCAGGTATGTCAGCAGAGGTTCTCTGAGATCTTGGAATTAGTCACTAAAGGACTATGTTGCTCCCACAAGCTATCAATAAGTTAATATATTATAGTTCTTTTCTATTTATTACTTTCTTTCTTTCCTTTTTTTTGGGGGGGGGTTTCTGGGTTACAACTGGCAGAGCTCAAGGGTTATTCCAGGTTCCAGGCTCAGAAATCGCTCCTGGCAGGCTTGGGGGGGACCATATGGGATGCCGGGATTCAAACCAATGACCTTCTGCATGAAAAGCAAACCCCTTACCTCAATGCTATATCTTCGGCCCCTCTTTCCTTCTTTTAAATAGAATCTAGATTAACTAAATTGGTTTAGTGATGTTGAAGTAGGACCAGCCCTATATTCTTGCTTAGTAAAACCTCAAACTCACAAACAGGCATATAATCCAGGCATAGAAAATATAGGGCTACTTAATTGATTCAAGCCCAAGTACAGAACTTGAGTTGAGAAAATCAGTATTTCTGGGGATTTCTAAAAATATGAAAGCCACTAAAATTAGTTGTAAAGTTGTCAGATATAGAAAAAATAGTTTTCTGGATTATTAAATACTAATATTTTGGGGCCCGGGAGATAGCATGGAGGTAACGCGTTTGCCTTTCATGCAAAAGGTAATCGGTTCGAATCCCAGTGCCCCATATGGTCCCCCGTACCTGCCAGGAGCAATTTCTGAGCATGGAGCCAGGAGTAACCCCTGAGCACTGCTGGGTGTGACCCAAAACCCCCCAAAAAACAACAACAACAACAACTAATATTTATTACTGATAATAAATATTAATAATATTTAATAATATGTAATAAATATTAATGCTATTTAATATGTATTAATAATATTTAATAATAATATATTTATTAATAATAAATAGTCCATACACTAACTCTGTATGGACTAAATTGCCCATACCTTCCCCTTCTATGAAGAGTCACATTGATGCTGCTACAGAGACACTGTGGCAGTACAAACGTGTGTATAAAGATATTTTCTACAGTGTTTGGATAAAGAACACTCAGTAAACATACATATTTTATCAGTAAGAGATTGTTTCGATAAATATTATGCAGTCCACAAAGGAGTATAACATCATACAAAGCTTGAGTTTATCAACTTGGATGAAATTTTAAGTTAAACAATTAAATTCAATAACCATGTGGGATTTATTTGACATTACAGAGATTATTGAAGCAAAGTCATGTATTTTAATTGGGTGAAAGATTTACAAAATAATTCAAATCTCCAAAGTTATCATATAGAAAATGTTTTCGTTATTTTACCTTTAGTTTTATTTATTTTTTGGAATAATTTATTTAGGCACCATAGTTAGAAAAATGTTTATAGTTGGATTTAAGTCATCGAATGTACACCTCTACTCTCAGGAGGTATAACTCCATCACCAATATTTCCCATTTCCACCAGTATTACCATCACCGATATTTTTCATTTTCACCACTCATTGTCTGTCTTCAGGGTAGGTATTCTATTTCTCTCTCATTATCATTGTCATGGTAGTGGTTAATGCAGTTATTTCCCTTCCCTGTGCTCCTACTCTTTGTGATAAACTTCATATCATGGGCTGGTCCTTCTGGTCCTCATCTCTATTGTCTCTGGGTACTATTACACTACTGTCTTTTATTTTACTTAAATCCCACAGATGAGTGAGACTGTTCTGTGTCTATCTTTTTCCCTCTGACTCAATTCACTCAACATGATAGTCTCCATGTCCATCCATGAATTGGTAAATTTCATGACTTCATTTTTCCTAAGAGCCATATAGTATTCCATTCTGTAGATGAACCATTCTTTCTTTAGCCATTCATCTATTGTTGGACTCTATTGCCATGGGTTTGTGGTAAATCATTTTGACTATATTTAAATTTTTTATTCCAATCTTTTTGAGAGTTTTGCTTTATCATGAATAGATGTTGGACATTGTCAATTGCTTTCTCTGCATCTATTGACATGATCATGCGTTTTTATTATTTATTTTGTTGATGTGGTATATTATGTTGATTAATTTGCATATGTTGAACCATCCTTGCATCCCTGGAATGAAATCTATTTGGTCATGTTTTATGATTTCTTTATGAAACCTTAGATCCTATTTACTGGATTTTTGCTGAGGATCTTTGTATCTTGTGTTCATCAGAGATATTGGTCTGTAGTTCTCTTTTCTTGTGACATCTCTGTCTGCTTTTGGTATCAGGGTGATGTTAGCTTCATAAAAATTATTTATGAATTTTTTTTTCAATTTTCTGAAAGAACCTGAAAAGTTTAAGTAGAAGGTCCTCTTGGGGGATTTTAAAGAATTGTTAGTGAATTCATCTGGGGCTGGGCTTTTGTTATTGGGAATACTTTTTTACTATTTAATTTCCTCTTTAGTGATGGGTTTGTTCAAATATGCTAGATCATCTAGGTTCAACCTTAGCATATTATAATGTTCCAGGAATTTATCTATTTCTTCCAGGTTCTATAGTTTTGGAGTATAGAGTTTCTCAAAGTAGTCTTTGACTATCCATTGAATTTATGTAATCTCTGTAGTAATCTTCCCCTTTTCATTCATAATTTGGTTTAATAAATTTCTTCCTTTATTTGTGAGTTTTCCTAGTAGTTTATTAATCTTGTTTGTTTTTTCAAAGAATCAACTCTTGGGGCTGGAGTGGTAGTGCAAGCAGTAAGGTGTCTGCCTTGCCCATGCAGCCTAGGATGAACCACAGTTTGAACCCCTGACATCTCATATGGCCCCCAAGCCAGGAGTGATTTCTGAGCTCATAGCCAGGAGTAACCCCTGGGCGTCACTGAGTGTGGCCAAAAAAAAAAAAAAAGCAACTTTTGCTTTTGTTGATATTCATTAAGTGCCATTAAGTTATTTATGTAGGCCCCTTAATCTTTTCTGATGTGTTCTTGAAAAGCTATAAATTTTCCTCTTAGTACTGCTGTAGCTGTGTCCCACAAATTCTGATAATTTGTGTCTTCATTATTGTTTTAATTCAGGAGTCTTTTGATTTAATATCTGGCCCAAGGGTCGTTCAGTATTAAGCTGTTTAAATTCCAGATGTTAAAAGTTTTCCTCTGTGCCTTTTTGCTATTCACTTCTGATTTTAGTACATTATAGTATGAGAATGTCGTTCATACAATTTATATCCTCTTTATTTAATAAAAGTCTGTTTGGGCCCGAAGAGATAGCACAGCAGTGTTTGCCTTGAAAGCAGCCAATCCAGGACCAAAGGTGGTTGTTTCGAATCCCGGTGTCCCATATAGTCCCCTGTGCCTGCCAGGAGCTATTTCTGAGCAGACAGCCAGGAGTAACCCCTGAGCACCACCGGGTGTGGCCCCCCCAAAAGTCTGTTTATCAGTATGTTTTTATAGGTATTGTATTTTTTATTTAATTAAGTTATTTTTATTTGTTTTTTGTTTTTGTTTTTGGGTCACACCCGGCAGTGCTCAGGGGTTACTCCTGGCTCCATGCTCAGAAAGTGCTCCTGGCAGGCACGGGAGACCATATGGGGCCCCGGGATTCGAATCGATGACCTTTTGCATGAAAGGCAAACGCCTTACCTCCATGCTATCTCCCGAGTCTCAGTTATTTTTAATAGCATGTGGTCTATTTTGGAGAATGACCCATTTACATTGGAGAAGAATGTGTACCCAGTTTTCTGGGATAAAGATCCCTACAGATATCTACTAGGCCAATTTCTTTCATTTCTCCTTTCAGAGCCAGTATATTCTGTTAGGTTTATATCTAGTTGATCTATCATGGTGGAATTGAAGTTTCCACTATTATTGTATTGTTATCGATGTCTTCCTTCAAATTTGTCAGCAGTTGTTAAAATAATTTGTTGGTCCCTCATTGGGAGTGTATATATTTAGGAGTGTTTTTTTTTACTGTTGTATATATCCCTTGATTATTAACAAATGTCCATGACTGTATCTTATATCTTAATTTCTAAAGTCTTTGTCATCTCATATTAACATGGACACTTCAGTTGTTATCTTGAATGATTGTCCTCCAACCTTTGAGTTTGAGTCTTTGTTTTTTCTGACTATTCAGATGTGTTTCTTTTAGGCAGCAAAATGATGGATTCAGTTTTTTTTTTGTTTCATTTTGCCACTCTGTGTTTCTTAACTATGTTAAGTGCATTTAGTTTATTGACATCTAGAGAGCTAATTGTCATGGGATTTAGTGTTACATTTTTGTAGGATTTTTGTGTGTCTTAAAATAGACCTTTCAATTCATCTTTCAAGTCTAGTGTGCTGTCTGTAATGTTTCTGAGCTGTTGTTTATCTGTGAAGCTATTACATCTGAATGTAACTATGGTTGGGTGTAGTACACATGGCAATGCATTAATTTCATGGAGTTTTTTTTTTTCACTATATCCCACCCCTGCCTTCGAGTCTTAAGGATTTGTGACAAATCTGCAACAAATTTTAGAGATGCTCTTTTAAATGTAGTTTTCCGTTTTGATCTTGCTGCTTTCAACATTTCATCTTTATCTGTATGGTTTGTCAATGTAACTAGAATGTTTTTGGGGGTGCCTTTACTTGGATCTCTTTTGGCTGGTACTCTTTGGTAATGCAGGATTTGGTTGCATTCACTCTTTAGTTTGGGATTTTCTCTGCAATGATATCCTTGACTATTGATACTTCGTGGGAGTTTTCTTATTGGGTCTCTGGCACTTCAATAATTCTTATGTTTTTTTCTATTTCTTCAATAAAAGATGTCTATGTTCATCTATTCAAATTATTTGAGGACTTTTCCTATTGCTCAATCATTTGTTTTTAAGGCTGTTTTCTAACCTCTTCTGTGCAGGAAGTTGTTAGGCATCTCATCTGCCAGCTCACTAGTTTATCTTCAGCCACTTTGTTGGATATACTTTCTTTTCATTTTGCTTATCAAGTTTTTCAGCCATGTTATTTTAGGTTGAAGTTTTCTCCTTTCTACTCATATATTCTTGATTCTACCTTGTGACATCTTCAGGCTTGTTCTATCCTTTCTTTGGGTTCTATGAACATCCTCCATACTTTTCTATAAAGTCTTTACATGAAAGGCTAAGTAGGTGATACGTACCTTTCAGGTCACCAGAGCTACCATCTTCACTCTCTAAGCATGGTGGAGGTCTATGTTGTTTCCCCATTGTTGCAGTTGTAGTGTAGTGTAGTGTAGATGCAGTGTAGACATAGATGTTTTCTACATCCTGTGCTGAAGTTCATTGACTAGGAGAATTGTGCAGTAGCTGCAGAGTAGGGTAGCTATGCCCCTCTGGCTCTTTCTGTAGTGCTATTTCACTTTACCTGAACATCAACATTTCTTCAGGTGCCAAAGCAGTGGGTGTTTCTGCCGCTGTCACCTGGAATTCTCCTGTAGACTTCCAGTGAATGTTGGGCTTTCCTAAGCCAGTCTCCCAGGTCCAAATGAAGTCTTTCAAGTGTTCACCAAGTATACCAAATCATAATTCATGCTATAAACTATATGCCAACAATACTTGCAGTCCCACTGTTTCCTGCTACTAGTTGACCCAAGACCTAGTTTCTGTTAGTTTGCAGGAATGTGATATATGGGCCTTGAAACTATTGGAGTTGGCTCAACCTTTTAGAAAAAATTCTAATTGAAAAAATTCATTGAGTCCCTTGAATTCCCAAGTTCTCTCAGACATGAAGGCTATCCCTGTTGAATAGTCATTATGGGGAAGGATCAGGAATATCTGTTATAATTTAGGATGAGTGTGTTCTCAGGGCCCTATGCTTTTCACTCTGGAAGCAAAGGATTAAATGTCTGGCTGTGAGGTGAAGGGTGTGATGAGATGAGGTACTGCATCTATATTGTATTTTCCTGGATAATGACTATAAATATACATCTTTGGGGAGTGCAGGCTTCCAGGATTGTTGGCAAAATGTATGAAATTAACCGCAAGTGTGACTTCTGCCTGCTCTTACACACCTCAGTTGATGAAAGCATTCTTCTTTCAAGAAGCAAATTTGAGTCAAAAGAAGGTTTTTATAAAGTTTATAAAGGATGAACCTGGACCTTCAGAAATGTCATAAATACAGGATGGTTGAGTCTGTTGTTTACACACATGCCATCACACTGAGCTGAAACACAAAGCAGACCATACTGAAGGTCAAGTAGCATTTGGACTGTGGTTTTCCCCAGTCTCTCAAAAGTTCACAGAGCCGTCTTCCTCAGACACTGAACTAGGAAGATGATCTAATATAGCATGACTGTGAGCCCTTCTACACCAAGTCTTACTGTGTTCAGTCTTGGTGGCAGTGCTCATTCTTTTCAGGTCTTTTTCAGAGGTAGAAAGTAGCCTACTCCAGGCCCATAAGCATCATTTCACATGGGCTAATTAGTGCTTTTGCCAAATGAAATTAGGTTGTAGCTAGTAAGATACCTGCTATGAGGTGGGATTCATTGCTCACATTTGGGAGATCGATCTTGTCTCTAATTTGGCTGTAGCATCAAACAGCTGCTACTTTCAGACACCTCCATTTGTTAGCCACTATGTTAAGGAGAAATGAGACTGGATCAGACAGAGATTTTTCAATATCTATATTTTCCCCCATAAAGTCCAAGCTTACAAAATCAGTATTTTAAAACCAGTTTTCGTAGGGCTTTGCAGTGTCTTGTTTGAGAACCAAGTGCCTCTCCACTTTAGACTTAAATGACTCTCTAATGTGCTAGAACGTGAGCTGTGAGGATGCAGTGTTTTGAGATATATGCCATTTCTTGTGTAATCTTTCCACTGGACACTATTCAAGGGCCCTAAGGTACATGTTCGAACAATGCTGTGAAAATGAACCAGGGAATTCTAACAAGAGTGTTGGGGAATCATCTCAAAGTTGGGGTAAAAGGAAAGGTTTCTCATAGAGGAATTGTTTCAGGAGAAATATTTTATATTAAAAAAAAGAAATATTTTATATTTATTTTTTATTATATTAAAGTTACATGATTTACATTTATTATTAATTGGGTTTTAGACATGTTATTCCATTATCAATCCTATCACTAGTATCTTCTTCCCATCCATTCCAACATGAAACTTTGACAGGAACCTTTTTAAGTTTGTTGTTTTTAAGTTGTTGAGATTTGTATCTCTTGTTTTCAGTGTTATTGACTCTGTACTATGGATATTTAGTTATATTGTACCTTTACAGCAAAGATATATTGGGTAACATTGAACACTTCTCTTTGTTGCATCCTGTCAGTCAAGAGCCCATACATATATGAAATTATAATATGGCCTGGTGTTTTATCATTTGAAAAGAGGGCTATTGTCAAGACTTCTTTGGAATTTTCAGTCAAGAACTTAAAAGAATTTAGATGTGAAGAAAATGAAAATGAGATGCAGACAAACCTGGGGGCCTGCCTTATTCATCTTCTTAGACTGACCTTGGTAACATGAATGTATTTCAGGAGAAGGCAGGTGACACCATGTTTGTTTCTGATAAGTCAATATGGAAGAGTGTCTATAATCATCCTTTAGCTCCTTAATTTTAGTTTTTATCTGTTGACTATAGTACAATATAGCTTATAATGTCAAATTCCTTTACCAGATTTCTGTACTCTTAAGACATTGTGAATGCATGTGTGGGTAATATGGTAAGAAGCAATAGAGTGGGGCCCGGAGAGATAGCACAGCGGTGTTTGCCTTGCAAGCAGCTGATCCAGGACCTAAGGTGGCTGGTTCAAATCCCGGTGTCCCATATGGTACCCCATGCCTGCCAGGAGCTATTTCTGAGCAGATAACCAGGAGTAACCCCTGAGCACTACCGGGTGTGGCCCAAAAACCAAAAAAAAAAGGGGGGGCTGGGTGGTGGCGCTGGAGGTAAGGTGCCTGCCTTGCCTGCGCTAGCCTAGGACAGACCTCGGTTCGATCCCCCGGTTTACCATATGGTCCCCCAAGCCAGGAGCGACTTCTGAGCGCATAGCCAGG
>PVKC010007862.1:0-28906 GCA_004027635.1 Crocidura indochinensis | reverse complement strand
CTGTTTAAACGAAGACATTTTTGAACACCACAGCACATGCACATGCGCAGATACATCAGTGAATAAATACTTATTAGCCAGAAATGAGTATTTTTAGAGCTCAGGCTCCTCAAATTAGTCCCACTCAAGCAACTGGCATGTGGCATATATGCAGATGGATCACAGCAGCCTAGCACCAGCTGTGCATGTCAGACGCTTAAGCAAGTTTGACACTTGTGAGACAGATGGTGAAAAAGACTATTATAAATATATATTCTGGATTTTTTTAAAGCTGCCATAATACTGTCTATTTTGTCAGTGCAACAATTGGCATCTCCTGCTTGTCATTCATCTTGACATAAAGTGTAGATATAGATAGATGATAGTTAGACTAGATAGATGCTAGATGGATGATTGATCGATAGATAGATAGATAGATAGATAGATAGATAGATAGATAGATAGATAGATAGATAGATAGATAGACAGACAGACAATAGACAGACAGACATTAGATATAATCCTACTTTAAATATCTGGTCACTCCAGGGTATTTTAGAGCTATCTTCAGAACAGTTTGCTTAGCAGTTTATCTATTCTGATAGCCTTACTATCAACCTAGTCAGACTGTGCAGTATTGAGGAATTGATGAGTTTTACTGTGCTCTCAACTGAGAGCTAGAAGTATTATGGAGCAATAAAACAGCATGAGATTTAGGCCAGGCAAACTTAAAATTAAATTGTATTTCTACTATCACAGAGGTGTATAATGGTAAGCAAATAACAAATTTTAGAATCTTAGCTGTCTTATAAATTTGCAATGGTGAAGGGAGTTTAACGTTTTATGACTAAAACCCAAGTTCAAACAAGTTTTGGTGCTTAAATAAAGATATTATTTAAAAATAAAATAAAATAAAACAAAAAGGTTATTTAGTTATGCTATTGATAACTGGGAGAATATTATTTATGCCCCCAACAATGATGAAAGTGAAACTGTAAACACTGAATCATTAACAGTATTTTGACTACAAGAGTATACAATGTGTCACAATTATATTTTCTTCCATAACAACTTCAATATTGTGTATTCAATATAGAGTGCGTATTCTCTTTTTTTTGTTTGCTTTCTTGTTTTATTTTTTGGTTTTGGGGCCACACCCGTAGTGTTCAGGGGTTACTCCTGGCTCTGCACTCAAAAATCACTCCTGGATCAGCGGACCATAAGGGAAGCCCAGGATCAAATCTGGGTAGGTCCTGGTTCAGCCATGTGCAAGGCAAATGGCATACTACTGTTCCACCACTCTGGTCCTGTATTTTCTTTTCAAAAAGAAAAAACACAAGTCTAAAGGGGGACGTGATAGCGCAGCAGGTAGGGCATTTGCCGTGCATGTGGCCAACCCAGGTTGGGAATGACTCCTGGGTGTAGTCAGGAGTAATGCCTGAATTCCTTTGGGTGTACTTCCCCCACAAAACAAAACAAAACAAAACAAAACAAAAAAACACAAGTCTAAAATAAGTTAGAAAAACCGATAGTATGATTTAATTTTTTTAACTCTCAATAATCATTCTAGTACATATGGTTCTAAATTTTTCTAATAAACAATTCCAACTTTTGGCACTCATAAAAATACAAAGTACTGAAAAACAATGGTAATGTGTACTTTCAATATTTATCAAAAATAAACAGTCAGTTTGAAAACATAACTAATGGCAGTACTATTAAAAATAATTTTGTAAATTTACAGTCACGGAGAACATGGATGTTGAAATATGGAACTGTAGAGGTAAGGTGCTTATCTAGCATCCAGTTGACTTGGATTTGACCCCTTGTTCTCCTTTATGGACTCCTGAGAATTATTAGCAATAATTCCTAAGAAGAGCCAGTAGTAAGTCCTGAGAACTTTTTAGTGTGGCTTGCCAAAATAACAATAAATTCAGAAAAAAAATAGTATAATAAGAAAAATAAATTTATACAGAATGAATGAAAGCATTACAGACAACTAGAGATGAATATTTTAAATGTTTTGATTTGTTTTTTGTCTTAAAAAGTAAGGGTAACTGTAGCAATTATAGTCCTAAATATGGCAATATTTCTGAAAAATCTCTATTTAGTAAATGAAGCTATTATGATATGGGAAGCTTGGTAGTAACTCCTGTCCAAGAACACATATTACATTAAGAACCATTCAGTGGGGGCCCGGGAGATAGCATGGAGGTAAGGCGTTTGCCTTTCATGCATGTTATTGGTTATTGGTTCGAATCCCGGTGCCCGATATGGTCCCCCGTGCCTGCCAGGAGAAATTTCTGAGCATGGAGCCGAAGTAACCCCTGAGCACTGCTGGGTGTGACCCAAAAACCAAAAAAAAAAAAAAAGAACCATTCAGTGAATAAAATGATGGAAGCACATTTTTTAATTTGAATATTTTCCGTGTGTGTACTTGGGGGATTATATAGCCAATACTACTTTCAGTTGTTCCTGTTTTCACATGCTATGAGCCCTTAGTTTTAAACTTTAGCCTGCCCCATCAACCATAGCTTAATTGAAGGACCATAAAATTTATGGGCTAACTATTCCATTCCTCATTAGAAGTTCTTCCTTTTAAAGTTTTATGACTCATTCTGGTTTTATGGTGCCAAGTTAACATACATGTTGTGATTGAACCTAAGATCTTACAGGATAACGAATTACTTGCAAGTTTCCAAGTTTTCTGTAACTTTTATGCAAAAAAAAAACTTTGTCATCAAAGTTGGAAGATTATTTTCCTGTGAAAATAGGTATATGCAAGTTAGATTAATGAGTCCTTTTACATTTTTACCTACTAGCCACAACCAAATTTCACTAGTTGTTCACAACTTCAAGTGTAATTTGTTATGTATGGTTAGTGTGAATTATTGAGTTTGCTGCCCAGCAGTGAAATCACTTTATAGCAAAATGTAGAAGGACTGCTCTGAATTCAAATTAAGGTGGGGGGGCCGGGCGGTGGCGCTGGACGTAAGGTGCCTGCGCTAGCCTAGGACGGTCCATGGTTCAATCCCCTGGTTTCCCATATGGTCCCCCAAGCCAGAAGCAACTTCTGAGTGCATAGCCAGGATTAACCCCTGAGCTTCACTGGGTGTGGCCCAAAAATCAAAAAAAAATTTCAAATTAAGGTGGGATTACTAGATCAATAGTCTATAGAATCATTATCTTATCAAAAATAAAAAAATTAGGATAGACACCTATACTTCTTCTACTAGGACTCTAAAGTTAATGTGTAAGGTAAAATTTTTGAAAAGGACCATAATATACTTAATGATTATTTCTAATGTTTGATCAAAGGTATTTTTGCTATTTACTCTGTTTAGACTCTCATGATCCAACTCTTTTCCATCTATAATAGTTTATCTAAAGCTATGTAAAATATTACCTCTAAATTTTAACAGATTAAAATAATGATGCTTCATTATTTCACAAAGTCACGGGTCAGGAGTGTAATTCTTGTTTCTCTAAGTGGCTCTGAAATCTGTCGATGAGACTACTGAGTTAAACATTCTTTTAAAACCACAATTTTTTAAAAACAATGCTCAAGTATGACACTGGACTTTGGCACTCATAAAGGATACTGAAGTGATCAACTCTCCTAAGAAATAAAGAAATTGGGCTGACTAATAAGAAGACTAGAAAGAAGAACATTTTTCAAGGCATAATCACAATGTTGGCTCCGGGCTTCTTTCTTAGCTGACTTTGAAATTTGCTTACAGTTGCTAGCAGAGTCTGAATATAAATTTCACATGAGTGAAGAAAACATAATAATTGATTGTGTCATAAAAGCCCTTTGTTATTTACATGAATGGACATTTCCTAAAAATATTTCTTCAGTCTTTGAAATACACATTTCTGCCTTGAAGCTGAGTCTAAGATACATAAAAAACTTGCTCAAAGGTTAATGTTGCTAAGAAGTTGCAGATGTCAGAAATAACATCTATTAATTAAATTTTAAAGTCTATGTTTTAATTATATCATAGTCTTCCTTAAAGTAAATAAAAAGATTATCATAGTCTTTTTGAAAAGCAAGATGAATCTTCCTTTCGTTCCACTGACTAATAATGCCACTTACACTCTAGAGTGCTCTGAAAAGTTTTGTATTTCTAGAATGAGACTCTTCTGGGAAAAAAGAAAATGCCCCAAAGGAGTGATAACATGATGGACTTTTCAGGTGTCCCGTGAGTGTAGAGAGTCATACGGTGTGACTGTAAAGACATGTGTGACCATGAACTACCAAAGGTGCTTAAGGGGAGATTACTCAAGCCTTCCTATTCAGCAGAAGAGGGACAGAAGTATGAAACAATACATGGAGCATGAAACATCGGAAAATGTAATAAGAGTCTTATTAAGTCTTAAAGGCTGATATATGGCTAACATGCACCATGTTTTACTTTAGTTGCTTTTTGTTGCTGTTGTTGTTGTTGTCGGTTTTTGGGCTACACCTAGTTGCACTCAAGGGTTACTCCTGGTTTTGTGCTTAGAAATTGCTCCTGGCTCTAGGATCCATATGGGATGCCGGGGATGGAACCCACATTTGTCCTGAGTCAGTCACATGTAAGGCAAATGCCATACCACTGTGATACCACTATGGCCCCTACTTCAGTTGCAGCTTGTTTGAGAAAATCATCATTGAGGATTGGAGACATAGTACTGTGGATAAAGCACTTGCATACAGAAGACTAGGGTTTGATCCCTAGCACCCCATATGGTCCCCCAGCTCAACCAGGAATGATCCATGAGCACAGAGCCAGGAGTATGCCCTGGACACTGTTTGGTGTGGCTGCAAAACCGAAACAGGGAAAAAAGAAGGAAATCAACATTGTACATCTAAAACTTATTATCAACATCTAGTAAAAGGAAGAATGTTCTTTTGATAACCTTGTTAAAAAAAGAACAGCATTGAGCCTGCTAGGAAGTAGAACTGAACCCTACAATAATGCATGAACCCCCATACTCTCCAGTAGTAGCACTGTGGCTTCAACATGGGTAAAGAGATGCATCACATTTGTTTTGATTTTGAACATTTAGAAAGTGAAATATTTTCAGAGCACCTCAACCCCCACTCCATCTCTCCAGGTGGACATCCTTGGACAAGGAGCTGCTGTTGGTGCAATGAGCCAGAGCAGACTGTGTGATAGATGGCAAAGGCCCAAGGGTCAACATAAATATGTCCAAGGAGCTGACTGTTAGCCAGAATACTGGAGTTAAGATAATTATCTGGAGCTTGGCCGATTATGCTGACCCTCATCCTTGTCCTTTATTAGGACTATCTTCTTTCAGAAAGAAAAGACAGCAACTCTCTAGGGAACACAGTGTTGATGTCACCCATAAAGTGTATCACTCTCAGTGCTGATGGACAGCAAACTCCAAAGAACATTCAAGGGTTAAGAGAGTGGTAAGGACCCCTCTTGCACCACAGATAAGACATGGTAGTCTCTCTGAAAGTGACCCTGTATTTAGGGTACATGAGCTGGGGGACCATGGGAGGCACTTTCTCAATAAGGCTAAATTTAGCTGATCAAGAATAAAAGAATATCCAGTCCCTTTCTAAAGATAATATATAATGAGTTTCAATACTCCAGATTATTCTATCTTATCTATCTATCTATCATCTATCTATTGTATGATAACTTTTTTATTCTTTTACTTTATATTCAGTAACTCCTCTAAGATTATAAGGGATGCCTTTTTTAAGTTTGGCAGACTCCCAAATAAGTATATCAAAAATGCATGCCTCCTTATACTCTTGATGGTTTTCAATCTAGTATATTACATATATCTTTATAATATATATGAACCAAACATTACCTTTTAATCTGTATGGCAACTCTAAACATTTTTGATTTTAAATTTTTTTATTTTATAAGTTACATGAGTCAAGTTTCTAATTAGGAATAAATAATAAGGCAATAATATAAATGTTTCCTAGAAAAAGTGACATTTTTTGTTTTGACTGCCTAAACAGAACTGTGACAAGTACATCACATTCAGGAAGATTTCCTAAGAGCAGAACAATGGTTGCCCAGTCTTGAAAGTGAAGAATCCTGAAAACAGTTCTAGCTTTTTCTCCTCAAAACAAGTTTACATGGCACGTCAGGTATAATTAGCTTCTCATTACTAAGGTGAAGCATAGCACTGTGGAGGAAGGCTTAAATTATTTGCATGTATTTGGCAGAACTGGGTTCTGAACTTGATGTGGCTCTCTCAAGATTCTGCTATTCCATAGCTTCCTTGTATGCTCCCTAACAAACTTTTCAATAGCTATATAGAATGGGGGATGATAAATGATCTTATGATCATAAGTGACGTATGACTTCAGATTAGTCTAACAGTTGCATTTGACATAAAAGTTTAAATGTGCACTGCACACTTTAATTGATCATGTGAGATTATACTATTGTTAATTTGATTTAAACTTTTTGAAATAATAATATGTTGTTTATTTTTCCATGAAAGGTCAACTAATAAAGGTTGGATTCCTTATTATTCGCTATGTCATGATTAAGGTATTTGTAAATATCAGCATTTGCTTTTAATAAAAATTTTGCAAGCATATTTTAAATATTAACAGTCACATTATTGTCAGATAATGTATTATTTCTGATTGGTGCATCAACTCATCAAATACTTAGAGGTCTGCATGCAATATGCACCCTTAAAGTCTAGATGGCAGTAGTGATACAATTATTATCAATATTTAGCTCAATCTACCGAATATTTACTTATTAAAGACCTGAAAAAATCCTGAAAATTGATGAAACAACACAGGGTTAATATTGGCAAGTAATGTATCAATGTATTATAGTATATCTGGTCATTATTTCATACCATTTATGGTATACTAATTTTAACATCTTTTAAATTTCAAGACATTCTTTATAAAATAAGATTAGTGAGATTTAATACTCATTAAATGTACTGCATCAAACTTTTCACTTTTCTTTATTTCTATCTAGAGTTGCAAACACCTTTAAACTCTGTCGAACAAAGAGAGATAAATAGGGTAAGATTGAGAGAGAAAACGTTTTGAGACCGACTGAATTAAGAAATGCTAACATTAATTCTGCCTCCTGATTCCTTAGAGTAACCTTCAATTATGGTTAGGAGATTAAAAGCATCAACTCTAGCAGATGAACATCTTTAAGAGGTATTGTAAGATAGCTACTCACTAATTACCCATTGATTGTGCTATCTATTTAAGGTGCTATCAGATTTAATAGAAAGAAATGAGGGGAGATTGAGGAAGTATTACCATAATGTTCGCATTTCAATCAGGTAAGGGTGACTCTTTGTTTACCTTTTGCTCAAAGACTATTTCCCTTTCCTTTACTAAACAGCTGAACAGCTCAAATGGAGGAAGAGAGGCCAGTTAATGGTGAGAGACAGCTTAAAGAGGTGGACAGAATAGAGGGCAGAACCTGATTTTGGGGCACCAACCAATGGTCCCACCAGCCTCTGACTAGGGTGGGAAGGTCGAGTGAAGTTGGACAGCTTGAGGGAAAGCAGCAGTAGCTGTTGGAGTTGGCTTGGCTTAGGGTAGCCCACATAACCTGAACATTTCTAGCTGGTGTTAAAATCGGTTCCAAATGGAGTTATTCATGTCCAATCCTGCCAAGATTTAATACCCTACCTAAATGCATTTCTGGCCATTTACACTAATCAATCTGGAATTTCCTGGTCAGCCCCAGGGAAGGAAACTGCATGATAAGAACCTTTGAGGGAAGGTGGCTTTACCTCAATTAATCTTTCTTTTCTTCTGCTAATAACCTTGCTCCACTCTCTTTCTGACTCTAAACTCCTAGATGCATTGCTCCAGCATTCATAAATCATCTAATAAAGCTAATTAAATCTCTGAATTGATTGGGATGCTTTGTTATTTGAACACCGGAAAGCCCAAAGAAACCAGGATATAGTTTCTGGAGCATGTTTTCTTCTTGCTCAGCCCCTCAGAGGATGTTTCATTGAACCTAAGCCTGGAACCTTCTGATTGGGAAACTTCAGTGCTCAGTTTCTGCAAAGCAGCAAAAGATTTAAGATTATATTGCTAGGACTAACTAGAAAATGTCCTTCATTGCAACTATTTTAACTTGCTGAAGTTGCCTTAATAGATAATCTGTGGCTTAAACAAAAGAAATTGTTTTCTCAACACTTTTTTTGAGGCTGGAGTCTACTATCAATATCGAAGCATGTTTAAGTTTCTCCATATGCCTATATTTTTTGCTTGCGACTAGCCTCCTTCTTAAATATCCTTCTTCAGTGGTCCTCTCTGTGTTCCATTTCTTTTGAAGACCAGTCTTATTGTAAGAAGCTTCTCTAAATAGCCTAAAAGAACTTTAATACTATGGCTCTGTTGAGATAGGAGAGATCACTTAGAAAATTATTGAGAGGACAGAAAGGCCCAGAAAGGAAGCTCTTGAAATTCTTGTAGTTCCCAGATTCTTATAATTAGGTATCTCGAAAGAACTATGCAGTCAGTTACGGATACATGTGCAAAGAAGATTTTAGCTTTTTCTTCAATATGGCTGAAATGCACATTAACTAATGTGTCCCCAAGCTGTACAGTGAAATGCTAATGATGATGCACAGGGCAGTGATCCAATACACCAGGGACTCCAGCCCTGCAGAATCACTGTGCTGGCACAGCTACTTCATGAATCGTTTGCACTTTAGTTAATGCACCTCTTAAATTCTCAAACCCACCTCAAACCAGCAAGCACTGTTCTTTAGGTCCTGAACCCTCTTTTCAGGTGTGGACTTTAGTTTTAACAAATCTTTTGGCTTTCACTCTTTATTGTCTTGCTCTTGAATTTGTTCTCCTGACAAAGAAATGAGCCTCGTATCTGTGTTGAAGGTGCTCACTTGCTGTCTCAGCTCAGGTCCCACAGCTCCCCTAAGACTCAGGTCCTAGGGCAGAAGTGAGATCTAAGGCAGAACTGCCCAGGACCTGAGTGCAGATTGACAGCTGTCATTGTTGGACTCACTGGAAGTCACTCAGGTGCTCTCTTCCTAAATAATCTCCAAGACTAACCTGCTGGCCACATTATCTTCATCTATGTCAGTGGTCCTTGCTGTTAGGATTGCAACCTATGATATGGGTGGGGTGACCTATAGTTTTAGCCCATAGAAAACCAACTAAATCATTACCCAAGGAAAATTTTTGGTGTATAGGATGAGGAGGAGACTATAAGGATAATGGTACCAACTGAGAAACCAAGATAGTAAAACATTATTAATAAATTAGCAGGGGCCCAAGCAATAGCACAACGGTAGGGAGTGTTTGCCTTGCACGTGGCTGACACAATAAGGGCCTTGCTTTGATCCCTGGTGTCCCATATGATCCACTGAGCCAGGATTGATATTTGAGTGCAGAGCCAGGAGAAATCCCTGAGTGTCACAGGGTGCCACTCAAAACAACAACAACAACAACAAAATCACAATAGTGAAAGTTCCTGAGTTGAATTTTACCTTAACATGTTATGCTTTATTTTTTATATGCATGTATGTGTGTCTGTGTGTCTGTGTGTATTATATTATTTAAAGTATCACTTCACAGAGAAGCCATTAATACTAGTGGCTACTTATTTATTTAAGCAAATGAAGCCATTAAATTTGGGGGTTTGATAAGTCATTTGCACTATATAAATGGTTTCCAACTATTCCTAGTGGCAAGTCAAAAATGTTCTGTATCTTGTTTTAAAATCTTTTATCTATTTTTCTGGGGCCAGTAGTATAACAGAGAGGTGAACATACATATCTTGCATGCATTCAACCTACTAGGTTTAATCCCCAAGGCCTTCAGGCATCATTGGGAGTTGGTTGGAGATTCTGGTTGTTCCAGGAACTATATAAAGCCTGAGCACCAGGCTATATGAGTAACATAAATAAGAATCTATTAGGAGAAAGAGGGAGAGAGAAAGAGAGAGAGAGATGCAGAGTGACAGAAACAGACATAGAGACATGAAAATACAGAGAGAGAGAGACAGACATAGAGGCAGGGAAATACAGAGAGATCTAGAAAGAAAAGGAGAGAAGAAAAGTGAGGAAGAAAGAGAGAGGAGTTAGAGAGAGAGAGGAGGATGGTTGAGGCTCTCTGAACATTGTTTGAGAAGACCCCCAGCTCTCCTTACTACACAAACTAGTCCTTCTGGGGTTGGGGAAATATTTCAAGGATCAGGGTCACAGGCCTTTCAACTATAAGAACCCAAGTTTAAGTGACTCAAATGGTGAGCATTACTGGGACTGCTTAACCAAGTGCCACCAGAGGCTGAGCAACTTGAGCACTTCTTGGATGCCCCCTTGTGTGTATGTGTGCGTGTGTGTGTGTGTGTGTGCGCGCGTGTGCGTGCATTTGTGTAAGCAGAACATATCATGGTCCAAAATGGGCTGAAACAAAACTGTATACCAGACCGAGGTTTATTTTTTTTATCAGTAACAGTGTCCAAATATCTCATTTTTATTCTTTTTTTTTTTTTTTTTGGTTTTTGGGACACACCCAGTGACGCTCAGGCGTTACTCCTGGCTATGCGCTCAGAAGTCGCTCCTGGCTTGGGGGACCATATGGGAAACAAGGGGATCGAACCATGGTCCGTCCTAGGCTAGCGCAGGCACCACCGCCCGGCCCCTCATTTTTATTCTTAAAAAATTTTAGGAAAAGATTTGTTAAATAAAATGTATACCTAGAAAAGCAGAAAAGCTTAATTTATCATTTATTGCATGCGAATAGGGACTAACTCTTAAATAAGAATTCTCCAACCTCTGTTTTCAAGATACCATGGAGTGGTAGTAATTCATATTTTCTTCTGAAAAGAGAGAATTCTAGAGGCCAGAATGATAGTGCAGCAGTAGGGCATTTGCCTTGCAGGTGGATGATCCAGGACAGACCTTGGTTCCATCCTCCAATTCCCCCAAGCCAGGAGTGATTTCTGAGTGCATAGCCAGGAGTAACACTTGAGTGTCATGGGTGTGGCCTAAAAACAAAAACAAAAACAAATAAAGAGAGAGTTCTAAGCAAAAATAAAAAAAGAGAACTGTGTTAGTATTATTGCTAATAGATTGTAAAAAAGAAAAATATACATACATATTTTAGAAATTCTTAGAGTGTGTTTATATATTTTCTAACAAGACATTTTCTTAACTTAGCCTGAGATCAAACACTCAACTTAATTTGGGGGACATTAGTATTCAGGTAGAAAAAGGCTTATCCTGGTCCTGTAATTGTGCTAAAACATTATATTTTGAGGTTGCTTTTGTTTTCGTTTTTATTTTTTGGCCACACCCAGTAATGCTCAGGAGTTACTCCTGGCTATATGCTCAGAAATGGCTCCTAGCTCTGTCCATCCTAGGCTAGTGCAGATAAACTGCTTGTGCTGCTTCTCTGTCCCCTACATGCTGAGGTTGTAATCTCAGGAAAAGAGCCAAGGTTTGGTAAACATGCATAGTCAGATTAATGAGGGCCTTTGATACTGTGCTGAAGAAAGTAAATAGGACTGTACTTGACACCAGGGAACATGTTCATGCTGAGAATAAAACAAAAATAAATTTCTATGAAAAAGTAACTTCTGCCTTAGATTCTTGTTGCATTTTTCTAGTGGATCATTAAATCCATGATAGTGACTTGATAATAAAAATCTTTTCTCTGAAGAATGCTCCTAAAATATTACAGATTGAAAAGTTTTATAGGTTTCTCTGTTCCTTGGCAACTTAGGAAACAGAATTCTCAGTGGGTCTAAGATGAACAATTTAATGTACCAAATTAATATTTTAATAAAAAATAAGCATGCTTGTAAAGACACTAAGAAAAATGCTATTCTTGCCTTTTTTCACTGATGGGAAAGAAGCAAGGCTACTATATTTAAAGGCAGATTATGAGAAGGCTGGGAAAAATATCTCAGTCTTATTTGTTTTACTTTGCTCTTTAAAAACAAATTTGTTTATAAACTAATTTGTTTTTAAAAAATAATCTGAAGAGCCATATGTACACCATGTCTATTATAGCACAATACCAAGAGTTGGGAAAATCTGAGTCCACTGATGGAATAGCAAATAAAGAATAAGTAATAGAAAATTATAGCTAGTAGGTCTTACACTAGTTCAAATGCTTTAAATGAAACACTAATGATCAAACAAAAATGAACTCTTAAACTATAAGACCAAATTAGAAGATGAAAGGTTTCCCACAGAAGAGAATGATGTGGGAATCAGGTTCAAGAGGTTAGTTGCACAAAGATCAATGGACACTAGATTGTTGCTATTTAACCAAATGAATTACAGACACATCTAAAGATCACAGAGCTGCCTGGTATTCTTTATAGTGTAAAAACTAATTTTACATTTTGTGATTTTTTTATTACTCTAAGTTCACTTATAATGTATATGCATACAAAAACACACATATGCTCCCTCACAATAGTAAGAGAATATAATCACTCACCAAGTGACCTATGCTAAAATATATCAATCCATAGGATTTTCTTATGCATCTTCTGCCTGACTTATATGAAAACTTACTTCTAATAAGGGTAATATTTTGAGTGTTTTTATAGTCTCTCCTAGCAGATGATATAGAGGGCCAGAGATTACTCTTTTAGTCTCTTTGAATTTGTCTCAGGGGACGCGCTTCCTCTCTTCTACAATATCCTGGTGAATAAAGTATATATGCAGATATTTATCTCTGCAACTTTCAACTTGCAAGCATCATATATTCTTACTCCAAATTACTCTCTAGATATAACCTTCAGAACTGCCCAAAGAACACAACATCAACCCACATGATTTAGTAACAAAATGAAAAGAGAGAAGCTTTAAAATTGATGTTTGTAATGTCTATGCTCTTCTATTATCCAATAGGAAAGAGTCTGACTTCCTAGAGTGGCTTGTCCCAGAAAGAGGCCATAGCAAAAAGCAGATCCATTCGAAGTGATGTAATGAGCCCTGCATGTCAGTAGACTTAGTGCAACACACTACCACTGGCCAAGTAAAGTTCTCTTGCACAAATTTCAGTGAGCATCCCTGAACTGTTTAGGACAGAAAACATGCACCCAAAAGATGAACCTTTCGATAAAAAAGGTAGACAAATTAGGAAAGAATGGTCATTGATACTTCCCAGCTAGTCCAGTCTGGGCTAATAACTCTGAAATTACAGATTTTGTGGGCTCAATATCCTTTTTTCATGAACCACAACAACCCAGTCCCACCCCTCCACCCTTGACAGAAACATCCCAGCTCTGCAACTAAATCTTATTAAACTTACAAGCCACCAAATTTGCTTTCAGATCTATAGATCCTGGATAGATAAAGATTTTATATAGGTGTCATTCCAGTAATATCACAAAAAATCATAAAGAAGGGAAAATTTACACAGTAATTTACGCGCTCAGTGAGCCTAATGAGTAACATAGAAGGCTCAACTAGAATCAACTATAGCCTAATAAATCTTTAGACACACTAAATTTATTTCACCATGGATGTAGAGAATTATTTCAAATTTACCCTTGTTGATATAAGCTTGATAATTCCATTTGTCTTTGAATTGCAAAAAATAATGCAAAGTAAATTTGTTTTTGCCTGTAAGGATTCAGGCTATGATGGTGGATGGGATAAATTGGAGGCATTGGTAAATAAAAGGTGGCATTGTTATGGGATGATTGATTGCTGGTGGGATAAACATTTTGAACAACTTGTTAAATCATAGTGCTATAATAAAATTATTTTTTTAAAAGTTAAACAATGGACTTGAGTGAAAATACAGTAGTAAGGCATTGGACTTGTATGTGGCAGACCCGGGTTTTATCCTCAGCATCCCATATGGTCCCCTGTTAGGAGTAATTTCTGAGCACAGAGCCAGGAGTAACTTCTGAGTGCTTGGTGTGGCCTCAAAGCAAAACAAAGCAAAACAAAAAAGGTAGACAATAGAATCCAACTCTAATTTTTAAAGAGAATTTCCAGCATACATTCTTTTCACTCACTACATCAGTCTTCTCTTTAGTAAATTATAAACAGCTTATGAGGAGAAATTGCTGATATTTTCTTTGTGCAAAACATATTTCTCCACAATCTCTGCTGTGCACCTCATACTTCCAAACCCACAGGCCACATGTTTCTTAGAGGCTACAATCCATCAGGCTTCAGCTGGCGGCACATTACCCCTATGGAGAAAGCAGTTAGAATTTTATGTACATATTTAAGCCAGGCAATCCATTCTACAACAGGTGTGGAGTGGACGATGAAAACACTGTTTGGGAAATTTGACTCTGTGTGCACAAGATACTGTGTTGTTCTGAACACCATGGCCCCCATTTAGCCGCTGAAAACTGAAGAGATTTTTCATGTCACATACAGGCAATACAGATTAAAGTACTTGATGCCTGTTGAAGCTTTGGGAAGGTTGATAGGAATCTATTATTAATCTCATTACCTAGCATCAAAGAGTTCTAGACTACTGGAGTTGACTAATTAATATACTGCTGAGAAAGTAATTGCAATGTAGCAAGCACAACTACAGGATAATATTCATCTTTCATGCTGACAAGGAGAATCTACAAAAATATCTATTTTTTCTCTAAATAGAATTTATTTTCTGTTCTTTTCTGCTAGGTAAAGAAGAACTAACAAGCATGTTTTAAATGGAAGTCTATCTGTGGATCTCTATAGTTTATGTGTCAGAATATTGGAACTTGAAATTAGATAATTTCTTTTGTTGATTTTTGATAATTTTCACCCTTCTCCATAAGTGCATGCAAATGATTTAATCCAGAAACAGTCAAGAAGTCTGGGCTACTTCCTGGGATCACCCCAAAATTTCTTTTTCCAGCATTGACTTGTTTTTCATAAGGAAGGTTTCTATTTGAGCTACAAGTGGCTATGGTTTTGAATACCAAAAATCAGTGTGGACAGTGGCATTTTGCATTAAACCCCAGACTCTAGGACAAAAATTTGGCTCAAAACTACCACTTTTGTGCTGTTAAGCACTAACCTTTCTCTACTCATATTCAATACTCAACTTTGAAATGAAAATAGTTAAAGTGATCTTTAATTCAGTTTTCAAGGGGAAATCAATGTGTTACCACCTATAAAGTCCTAAGAACAGTGCCTGCCTGCCATGAATCAGGTAAGCGCCATGTTTCAGGAAGATTTCATGTGCATAACAGATTCACTAAGTAGTAAAAAAGTGTCAGAAGGACAGGGCTTAATAGACAGTATAGAGAACAGAATGCTTGCCTAGAAGGCAGCTGACATGGGTTTTATTTCTGGTACCTCATAGGGTAAGGAGTGACCCTGAATGTGGTATAAGTTTTGAGAAACATGGAGTGGCCCAAAAGTTAAAAAAAAATAGAGAAGCAAGGAACAGGCAAAAAACTTATATCTACCGAGACATATAGCACCAAATACAGTATTTATATTTACATGGTGTCACTTAGATTATGACAGAATTCAAAATTTTTATTATTTTATAGTGATTTATATTGACAAATGTACTCCTAGTTATAAAAAGTAAAAACATATGTAGTATTAATTTGGAACATTAAAAGTCCCTGTTTTAAAATGAACTCAAATTTGGGAGCATGGGACACATATGACATTGATCAGGTCTTACTCCTTCCCTGAATTTAGGGATCATTACTGGGAGGGCTTGGGGAATCATATATGGTACTGATGATTGAATCCAGATTAGATGCATGTAAGGTAAATAACCTTCCTACTGTACTATTGTTCTGTCTCCTATCCCAAAATTTAATTTAATCAATTGATATATTTTGTTTGGGGGACACACCTGGGTATGCACTTGCTCTGCACTCAGAAAATCACTCCTATTGTTTTTGGTGGACCAGGTGGGAGGCAAGAGATCAAACCCATGATAGCCACTTGCAATTTTAGCACCTAACAACTCCATATTAAAAATTTTGAAACTGATAATATTTTATTTAAGAGACAATCATTTATTTTTTTTCTAGTTATGGATTAATACAGAAAAATTAAGAATCGAGATATTTTCTGGTGGAAATGGCTAGTTAAATGTTATTCTCTCTTTTGGGGGGTTTCAGAATGTCTTTCCTTTCTGGCCCATGTTTTAATCTTAAATAGAATTTCTAGGCATGTCTAGGAATTTTTAGAGGCAAATCTGGAGCACTTCCTGGTATAGTTTCTGGAATAGGTCAGGTGCTACAGAAGATTTTCTTGAAGAAAAAATTGAGAGAAGAATTGAGTTCTTCTTTTTGTTGATCCTTCTTCCATCCTACATTTGAAGGATTATGTTGGAGCCCAGAATGAGTGCACAGTTTGCTGTTCAGCATTGAACAGGATTATTTTTGCCGTTCCACACGAAGAGGAGCACCCCGAGGAAGGCTCATCTTGGTTTCTTTCTGCCCAAATATCCCCAATTGCAGTAATGACTTTGTGGAGCTGTGTCTGTGGAGACAAGGCTTGTTTGGCTGTGACCCACAAAGGGGCATTGCTGGGTCAGTGCAGTGTCCAATGGTCACTCTTGCAACTGGGCTTTCAATTCCTATGTGCATGTGACCATTAGTAGACTGTAACAGAAGACGGGTGATTTCTGATTGCTTGTGGCCTTCCTGTTTTCACCAGGATAAAAACAACCAAAAGAACTTGACTAGCTGCCAAGCACTGAGAAGGCCACATTGGTTCTCCCAGTCTTTATCAGACTCATTTCAGTAAAGCCTTGATTGCTCCTAGTGGTGCGGTTGAGAATCTCATCTCAGCAGATGAGATTTATTTATTTTAAAATTGGGGTCTTCATTAGTGATGCTTTACTGCTCAACATACTGTTCCTCTCTGCCCTTTGGCACCTGTGCCTTGTAGGGACTCTAGTACATGCCTCTCCTCTGTATCCCTATATTTCTTTGGAACATCTCCAGATTACTAGAATATCTTGAAGCAAATAGCTCCTTCCAGTCTTTGTATCACATTGACACTAAAATTCTGATTCCAATTCTGGGCTCTTTCCTACTGACTTTTGCAACAGAAATAAAATACTTTCTGGCTATAATTTAGTTGTTTTTTTTTCCACTAAAAGCTTTCAAAACAGATACAAATATATAAAACAATGTTTTCTCTGAGAGCATTTTTGTGATATTGGTCTCATATAATTTCTTTTAGATCTTTTATTGCATTACAATTTTGAACCCAGTGGGGCCCGGGAGATAGCATGGAGGTAAGGCGTTTGCCTTTCATGCAAAAGGTCATCGGTTCGAATCCCGGTGTCCCATATGGTCCCCCGTGCCTGCCAGGAGCAATTTCTGAGCATGGAGCCAGAAGTAACCCCTGAGCGCTGCCGGGTGTGACTCAAAAACAAAAACAAAAAACAAAACAATTTTGAACCCAGTTAGACAGAATCTTAAATGCCAAGGAGATGTCAACTGTATGCTTACTTCTGGTGCTATCTTTGTCTTGAAGATGAATTTAGGTTCTACATTTCTATGTCGGCAGAAAAATGTCTCCTTGAGATAGTTTATAATTCTTTTTTTTTCTGACATAATATGCTTGTATATATAAATTGTGGAGACGTAAGTGGAGCAGGTTCTAGGGTGTAGATTGTGGTGCTTCTCTGTTGCATAAATCTTCTCATCAAAGCAACTCAATCACTACTAACCTTCACTCTTTGTAGTTTCAGTGCACTGGAATATATGAGTAAAATCTCTTTCTTCTGGTGAATTTAATGCAAATATTTAATTTCCCATTCTTTGTTCAGTAACCCAGCTATTTAGTGAGCAGTCTTAACTTTTGTTTACTACCATTTTCTTTACCTAAGAATCATAATTAAAGAAAACCATTTTTAAAAACTTCACAAGCACTTAAAGGTTCTGAGCAATTAGGCTGGGTAATTAGAAACATGATAAAAGACAAGCTTGGGAGAAGGATTTAAACCCCCATTGAACATTTATATCAACAATGAATAAGGAATAAAGAAAATTGACAGCATGGTTTATATCTGGTAAGCAAAGGATAAATCCAATTATTCTGGAACATGCCTATGTACTTAGATTTTTATTTATAATATGTAGAAAATCTGATGCTTTGAAAACAAATATAGTTATTCTCTTTCATCATACAGCAATAAATATGCCTATAACAGAGAAAGGATTTTCTAACATATTTTTTTCAGTTTTTCAAGTAATAAATCAAAGCTATCCAAACATATTCAGGTAAAATAATCAACACTGCAAATGAGATGATAAATTTACGGATGAGAGCAGCACCTTTATATGCAGAAACTAATCTGGGACCATACAATTAATGACATTGAAAAAGCAAAAACAAAATCAGAAACAAAAAACCCATCTAGGCATGTTTCCAAGAAGAAGCAGAATGTTTCAGTTGAGTGTAGTTAGTTGGTAACTTCAACAATTACTGCAAAACCGAACTCAAAAGCTTGGTCCATGCAGGAAAAAGCCTAGAAATAGTAAATGTAAAGAACTCTTTGAAAAACATTCTCAAGTGAAGAGAACATAACTATAGGAAAAACACTTGATTATAGATGTATAATTTTTTCTTTTCAATAACTACTTTAAAAAGCATAGTAGTGAAGTAACAAAAGGCCCAAAGCAATAGAATCTAAGAACTGGTCTACAGAAATAAGCTTACCATGGCAGAAAAATGTAAGGGAGGAGGGCAGAACATAGAGGGCATTTTTGTGGCGGAGTTGAGGGAGACCCTGAGATAATGGTGGGGGGCAATGGACATTCTGGTGGTGGGTGTCATGTTGGAATATTGCATGCACTATTCTATCAATTGATAGCCTTGTAAAAGTTTAAAGCATGGCAACTACCATAAAATTAAAAAGAATAATAACAATTTTGAAATAAAGAATTGTACCTTAAAGAATTGAATTATTGTGGAGCAAACTATGCCTAAAACTCAATGATGGATTTTAAATCATGATGCAAATAAATACAGTAACAAGATTTAGGCTTCCTAATATCTGGTCTGGTTGTCCAAGTTACACAATTATTTGGGAGCTGCTTTCCCACCAAGGCCTTATAAAATGCATATAACTAAAATTTTATTATTTAAACCATTTCAAGACTATAGTTCAATAACAAAAAGGAATTTACATTGTTATGCAAACAGTTACCCCACATTTTCAGAGTTTTATTATTTTTTCTAAGTGCAACTATGCACCCACTAGGTATCCATTCTCCCCTACCCAACTCTTTGGAAACCACGCAAGTCCACATTCTACCCTTACGACTAGGTCTGCTCCCTTGAGGGCAGAAGATATTCTTTACAGATAGGACTCTGTTATGTGGCTTAATGTTTCCAAGGTTGCCCTTGCAGTTGCACAAGCACTAATGAATTTCCATTTGTGCATGCAATACATGTTACACATATTTATTATCCATTCATCTGTCAATGGAATTTGATGGTATGTTTTCCTTTTGGGGATTGCATATATAAGAACTTTATAAAGAAGAGTGGATCCATATGAGGTTGAGTCTCTAATTTGTCTTCTCTAGGATCTGCATTCACGGAGAAGGCAGAATACTTCACTAATTCTTTTTTTTTTTTCTTAATTTTAAACATCATATCAGGGGCTGGAGCCATGGTGCAGGGCATAAGGCATCTGCCTTGAGAGCACTAGCCTAAGACAGACTGCGATTCAATGCCCTAGGTCCCATATGGTCCCCCAAGCCAGGAGTGATTTCTGAGCACATAACCAGGAGTAATCCCTGAGAGTCACCCAGTGTGATCCCCAAACAAAAAACAGCAACAACAGAACAAAAAACTCATCGTACTGTGTTCCATAGTCTTGGTACCATTTTATGCTCTAACTGCAATTAACAAAGGTTTTGAATTCTCCACATCTTTAGAAACCCTTTTCATTTAAAAAATCATATTCATCCCTGTGGATATTAATTGTGCTATTTTATTATGACTACACATCTCCTTTTAACATCAATAGCTACAAATTGACACAAAGGACAAAATCAAGGTGACAAAAGTTTCTCCTTTCTTTGTCAGCCTAGTGTTTGTGTTTATAGACTTTATACTTATGGTATAAATCCAGAGACCTCTCTGATAATATTGGGTCAAGATTCACTAAAATGTGCATCAAAATATCTTCTAGTGGTAATTAAACTGAAAATGTAGTTTTTTACTTCAAAGGTTTCCTACTATGATCTGTTATGGGCATTGTGGAATTAATTTGGAAAATATGCAAGGTTTTAATATATGAATCATTTTCAATAGAGGTGCTTTTAAATAAAACATCATAACTTGACAGTTAGTTATAGACTAGAAATATGCATATTAAAATGACTTTGGACAACAGGAAAGCATTTGGTATATTTTATCTAAAAGGACTCCTACATGAGTCCATATGTTTCATGAAGAGATAAATGACTTAATTTTGTTCTTTCCTTGCCTAAGGCTTATTTCAAATATCTTAGGTGGCTTAATTGAATTGGGTAATAAAATGATATTTAATAGAATTTTATTTGCATGGTTACTATGCTTACTATTATTGACATGTATTCTAATGGACAAAGAATTTTCTCCATGATAAGTATAACAATTCTCTTTACCAAAATTCAAAATAATATTATTCTCCATTTATTATTGTATACACTTAATTCATATGCTTATTGATTACTTAGCAAGTAACAGGTCAATTTTCCCTCTTTATTTGTTTGTACATTACATATGCAAATAGTTACTTTAAGATTTGCCCAAAATATCTTGCACCACTGTTGTATTTAATTTACTTAATTTTATTTATTTTCATGTTAAGGCTGTGTAATTTTGAATTATATGAACTGGAAACCAAAAATTAGCTGTTTTCCTATCTATAATTTTGTTAAATATAGGAATGATTTTTAAATATAGTAGACTGACTCAATGTCTTTTATTTTGTTGTATTTAAGCTTAAATTAATTATCTGAAAATAATGCAGTGATTATATGCACTAGATTGGAAAATTATGATTCATAAGTTAATTTATTTATTGGGTGTCAGAGAGATAGTGTAGTGGTTAGGACACTTGCCTTGTATGCTCCTGGCAGGCACAGGGGACCATATGGGGCACCGGGATTCGAACCGATGACATTTTGCATGAAAGGCAAACACCTTACCTCCATGCTATCTCTCGGGCCCCTACAACTGACTTTTACTGAAGCTATTAAAGGGAAATTTACTAATTTAGGGCATTATTAATAGTAGATATCATTATATATTTTTATAGTCAAGCAAGTTTTCTGCAAGTTAAATAAACAATAAAAACACCCAATGATTTGTTTATATACCTGGATACACATCGATCAAGGGAATAAAGTTTCTGTTTCACACAAACCCCATCACATGCAGAAGTCATCCATACCTTCTTGAATTTTACTTTGCTCAGCATTACTATGTAATGCCAAGGTCCTTTCTACAGAACCATCTCAAGGGACATATGTTGGAAACATATGGACACAGATGGTCCTGAAAATGCTGCCTCACAGTCATTCCTGACATCAGCTGCAGTTTTACCATATGTTTCCTTGAAAGGCTGCAGCTCCTCCTGGTCACCTAGAACCTCTTGTACTTGGTCATTTCTGATAACAGCTATCTATAGTGGCTTCTTTCTTCATGGGTGCCTCAGTGGCATATGTATTGCTGAGATCAGACACTTAGTTGCCGTCCTTTCCCACTTACTGGAGTCAGGATTTGAGTTTATTTCTCTTAGGAAGCACGTATATAAATTGAAACATAATATTTATTCTATTTTGTCAGAAATTTTATTTCCAGCCCGAGATGATGTGTAAGCATGAATATTATAAAAGAGAGGCAGTATGTCATGTTTCCTGTGTTCTTAGGGAAAATGACAAGAGAGTGGACTCAAAATAGCTATCTCCTTAGAGTTATGAATACTAATTCTATGAAAATAACCCACTTAATATTCCATTCTGGCCAAGACTCAGGAGCTCACATTCTTAATTTTCATTGTGTTGATTATAATAAGTGAGAATTCAGAAAAACCTATGGGAAATAAATGATTCTCCAAATGAAAACTATTAAAATATTCTTGGTGCTACATTAAAAATATAGGGAATGATTATATAATATATGTAATTTGCATCTTTACTATAAATTTTCTTCAAATTTCAAAGTATCTTTTGTTACTCACATCAAATTTTCAATGTATGCCAAACTTTATATGAGTTGTGGATTTCAATATTTAAGGAATTTCATTAAGGATAATATCTATGTCTGAGAATGTAGCTCATTATAAGAGTATAAGCTTTGCAAATAGATCAATTCTAATCTCCCCAAATCCAACAACAAAAAACACCATAACCAATAAAACAATAATATAAAATAAGTTAATAAATGTTTATATCCTATAATTTAGCTTACAATTAAACATTACCCATTATAGAATAAGTTCTTTTTAAGCAAAAGCCATATCTTTATTTTCAATAGTGAAGAAATTTCAAATTTGAATTTATATAAGTGGGTAAAAGAGTGAGAAAGTTGAGGGAATGGCTCTATTTATTAGTAGGGACATAAAATTCTCAACAATCTGGGTTTGTAAGAACTTTTATTTTGAGGGCTTTGGGGAGAAAGGGCATCAGGAATGATGAAATATATTCAAAAATATTCTTGTAAATGGATATTTTGATGGACTCCCCTGCTTTAGTATTCCAAGATCATATTGTTTGATTTCAACATTTATTCATAATATTTTGACCCCTGAATACATCCTCAGAAGTGCATAAAATGCATATAAATTATAAACCCATGTTCTCAATATATCCACAGAATCAAGACAATCTATAATACAGGCTACATTATTTTAACAGCTTATAAAATTGCATTTACTTGTTTTTAATTTTTAGATAAAACAGTTAACACCTAGAAGTAATCAAATACAAAGCATGACTATGCACATTTTTGTGATTGTTTTTCTGAATTCTTTCATTGATTTAAAAAGTAAATATTGAATGTTTAATCTATTCTAAGTACTGTCTTAAACCCTGATGGTACAGAAGAAAATAGATTATTTTTACAAAGGTTTCTTTCTAGTAGTTGTAGGGTACAAATAATAAATAAAATCAAGAATAAATAAGTTATTCTCTTATAGAATAATAATGTGTATCTTGAGAATGGTGAAGGATGACTGTGAGTTTGGAATAGCTTTGAAAAGTGTCCATGACATGGTGAATATTGGTGCATATTTCAGAGGGAAAAGTGTACAACATGAGGAGACTCGGTATAAGGTGTTCAAAAGTAAACTCTAATGAGTGTAAAGGTTTTGAATTTGGATTCTTTGTACTCATCAAGGATGAGGGACAGCAGAAGGACCAGAGTGAAGAAAGCAAGTCTGGAGAGGAGGACAGAGAATTGGGGACTTCCAGAGCTGGTAGAGGCAGAATTCCAGGACTCTCAGGACCAGACTTTAAATTGGTTTATTAAACTCTTAAACTTTAAGTTTCTACTTTTTACGCTATACACTATGCATAAATTACAGTTGTTAGGTTTCTGGTAGGATGTACATGGTAGATTATTGTTGTTATTAATGAACTTAATTATGCCAGAAAAGATAAAGTTTCATTTTAAGCTGTAATCAATTTTTTTTGGTAGGTGGTGATTTTTGTAAGATTCAAAGTACCAGTTGCTCACAAATCAACTCTGAGCTATTTTCCTACAGCTATGGCCATCCACCATTTTCCTGCCAAACTCTTTTATTTCTCTCCTTTCCTAACACTTTAACTTCTTTTCCCAGAAATTTACATGTTCAGTGTGAATTCAGGAGCTTAGAGAATGCTAAAAGTATTCTGAATGGAAGTCTCCTGGTTCTCCTTAATCCTTTTCTATCTTTATTTACCAAGCAAATGTTGAGCTAAATCCCCTAACTGTGCATTTCTAGAAACATTTCTAACAGATTCTTTATGTTGGAAATGCAATTGCAACATTTCCAATGAAAACATACTATCCCATGTTTCTTGCCCTCCTGACTGGTTAACCTACTTTTCAATGATTTTTTAGTCTATCATCCAGAGTCTTGTCTTCTCTTATATTCTCCACCTTGTTTTCAAGTGATGTTACATTTCAAGTGATGTTACATATTTTTAAATGCACCTACTTTAAAAGTTCTCCTTGACTTGTAACTCAGTGTTTGAATACATGTATGAAGTCTGGGTTCAATTCTTGGGACTGAAAACCATGTCAACAAAGAAATGAAAACAATACGTACTTCTTGCTAATATAATTATTATTTTCTATTTGCTATTTCATATTAACTACTGCTTAATATTGTCTCTCCAATAATGCTAACTTCACATGAAAAGGAGAGAACACTTTTCAGATTTTGTTCTATTTTGTTTAGACTTCATGTAGTACTGAATCCTCAGATCCTATCTTCATTCTTGAACATACTTAATAAAATATTATTTGGGTGAATACCCGAGAGTAATACTAGTGATAGAATATAGATGGGTACTTTCCAAAACAGAGATCCGTTAATACTTGTAATAGTCTCAAACTTCTCAGAAGCTAAGGAAATATCTGAGTCTTCAAACCCTATATTGTCTTATTGAGACACATTAGTAGATTTCTGAGTTTCAGAGGAAATAAATATCTAAAATAAAAATCTTAATATCTTAAAATCAGTTAATAAAAGCTAACAATGCCATGTAATTATCTAGACATATATACATGTGTCAGAGACAAATTTAGATGAAATAGATGGAATAAGATTTCCTGTAATTCAGCAAATCTCATATTACTTGTTGATCTGTGTTATTTCAGATATTATTCCTCAGCAAAAAAATGTCTTTATTTTTCCATCAGGTCACTATTGTTTGAGATTCTTACAAGTGATTCAAGATTTTTAATTTCCTGTAGAGTTGGAGTAATGTATTTTTGAGGGAAAAAAAAAAGGAAATTCTACATTGATGGAAAGGTAAAAAAATATTACCTGTGGTTGTGTACATGCATTAAAATTGGAACATCTTGATGGCAAATGATACATCTTAGTCAACTCATTTTTTCAACTGAAAAATGGCTATGATAAACTTTAAAATTGATATTTGTTCAGATCTGATATCACTCGATAAATTATTTTATATTAATCATGATGTTATCAGTAACATAATGAACTGTCATAATCAATTCTACTAATGAACTTCAGTACACATGAGAGATAGTCCATGTGATCCTAATTTAAATAACATCTGAGAAAACGAATTTATTTTTTTCTGGTACAAGTGCCCTTGATAACAGTGATATTTAACCTGTGAAAATTTTCATGAATCTCTCTAGAAAATTGGTTTCATAGAGATTGTTTAAGTGGAACACTCATCCATTCCAATCTTCCTGGAACAATCCAAGATAAAGACCTTCAGAAACAAGGTCAATGAAAAATTTTAAAGATCAGAAAATATTACACATATGAAATAAAACTTTTCAGAAAACTTTGGTCTGAAATTTTAATCACCCCCTACATCTTACCTTCATGGGTGTATATTTTAATATCTCTCATCCCCTCCCTCTGGAAGCCTTTTGCATCTGAACTTTAACTCCTACTTCCTCTCTCCTCTCTCCCTTCACTAGGTTCATAGTCTCTGTGGAAATCATAGGCTCCAGTAAGTAGCCAAAGGAATTGGACCCTAGGCGAAAGAGCTCTCTCTCTCTCTTTCTCTCTCTCTCTCTCTGTCTCTCTCTCTCTCTTTCTCTCTCTCTCTCTTTCTCTTCCCCCCCTCGCCCCTCATCTGTGTTTTCAGCTGTGGGGAATACTTAGAGCTCTCTGTTGCTGCTTCCTTACTATTCTGTTTTCTAGTTGCAAAATATGTTAGGTCAAGGGGCTTTACCAGGCAAGTATCTGAACCCAGTTAGATCCTGGTCACCACTATATGGTCTCTCAAGAACCTCCAGGGAATGATCCCTGCATCTTTGTCAGGAGGAGCCCCTGAGCATGGCTAGACATGATACAAATCCCAACCTCTGAGCAAAATAAAACCAAAGAAATATAAGCTAAAAACCCCACAAAGTATTTTAGGACAGCTATCATGGCAGAATCCTGTAAGGCACTCTGAACAACTTCATTTGACTCTACCACATGAAATAAATTATAAAAATATATTTTCTCAGTAACTTTTCACTGTGGCACTGCTACCATTCATCATGTTTGAGATTAATTTTCTATCACTGTGACCACTATCTTCACAATTCTAAATATTTTATGTAAAAGGAACCATTTCTATGGGGAACAGGTCAGAGTGAAGTGCTATAGTATGTCTTAATAAGAAAACTCCATTTCAATATTAAAATAGCTCTCATTTTTCATGTTAAAATATAATTATATTTAAAGTTAACCTTACTTAATCTATTGCTAGGATGTAGTAAGAAAGAGTTGCTGGTTTGAGGTCATGGAGGAGTATCTAATATCCTCTACTTACCACAGACTTATCTCATGGGAGAGAGGGAAGGAAGATGATTTTATTTGGGTAAATTACCATGTTCAGTTTGCCCTTTTTGAAGTGATTAAACTGTGAGTGAAAAATTCTATTAATCTCACTTCATCAGTGAAAACCACTACAGGCAAATTTGGAAGACGAGAAAGAAGAAATGATTGTCACTAAGTCATACGTGAACTACTGTTTTATTTATTTTCTTCAAGAAGCAGGAATTGATAAAGGCAAAATATTTTTATCCATTCATTCCTTCAATTTTTATTCTTATTTGAGGTCCATTATATATTGAGCTCTGACTGTACTGGGTTCTGGAAATTCAAATGATCAAGGAGAGAGTGGTGTTCCCATATTCTCATAGCTAATATTCTAGCTAGAGAGATAGGAAACAAGCAAAAGTGTTGAGTGCTGAGAGAAGTGTGAAGATTAAGAAAATCATGGTAGGGGAAGTGCAAAGTATAAGGCAACCTCAGTAGGGAAGTCTGTCCTCTGATAAAGTAGGGTCAGGTAGCAGCAATGAAAAGTTGAGGAATGACCCAAGTGAATTGAGAGAGTGACAAGTGTCACCATTCTGAGGTAATAGAAAACTTTTCAGAGAAGTCAGCCAGCCAATGAAAAATTTCTCAAGAAGCACTAAGTTGTGTTTTGTGAGGAATCAGAAGAGAACAAATTATGACCAGTGAGTGCCATTGAAATCGATATTGTGTGACGGGAGTTTGGGCTGCACATGGGAAAGGGCCAGGAAGGGATCTTCTGATGGTTTTAGGAAACAGGGTTTATGCAGAGAGATAGTAGGAATAGAGTATTTTGGTGTGAACTAATTATACATTGCCCTGGGTATTGTGGATGGAGGGCAAAGGGAGGAAGTATTTAAGGAACTCAACAAAGGCATTTGGTGGCCAGTGACAATCTGATTCTTAGTGTGTGCTCTATATGCGTGACAAAATTTGCAGTTGCAGTTGCAATAATCCTTGGGAAGATTTATGAAATGTTTTAAAGGTAGAGTTTAAAGCATTTAATAGTTCCTAGTAGGTGAAGTTTAAGAGAAGTAATAAGTTAGGAATGAGTCCTAGACCTAAGGTTTGAGGAACTGACAGATGATAACAGTAGGAGCTGAGGAAAAATTCAGTGTGTGTGTGTGTGTGTGTGTGTGTGTGTGTGTGTGTGTGTGTGTGTATGTAATTTGAAATTCTACTTTTGATGTTTTCAGTTGGCATGTCTGTTGTCTTGTTGATTTAATAGTAAATCACATATCACAGCATACATGTTCTAGACTAGAGGGTGAGAGAAACTTTCTAGAAAAGCTGTAAAAAATGGTAACACTGAAACTAGAAAAAGAAGGATGTTTTAGAAAGAGAAGGGCATGTAGGTTAGTGTAACTATGACCATTTAGGATTCTTTCACATTTCATTATTTGTTTCTGGGCTGGCCCCAATGAGATGCATGAACTTATCTGGAAAAAAACACACAAAGCTATGCATATTTTTACATCTTTACAAGAGAGCCAATCAAAGATTTTCTTGTTTTTAATTTTTATTGTGGCCAAAGTGAGTTACAAATCTTTCACGATAATATTTATAGCACATAGTGATAATGAATAAGGGGATTCCCATCACCAGTGTTGTCCTCTCTCTACTACTTTTCACACCATATGTCCCACTTCTCCCACTTTTACCCCCAGTTTGCTAGTGTAAGTGTAACTGGTTCCCACTTGTACAGCTTATTGTACATTGATATCGATTCTGTTGTTATTGCCTTTGGGTTTGGTGTTCAAGTTTGATAATTTTTTATTTCCACTAAATGTTCACATGACTGAAGGAGTTTTAAGTTAGAATATGATATTATCACATGATCTAATTGTACAAATGGAAGCTCTGCAAATACTAAAGTTCTTTTTTGGATCACACCCGGCAGTGCTCAGGGATTACTCCTGGCTCCATGCTCAGAAATTGCTCCTGGCAGGCACGGGGGACCATATGGGGCACCGGGATTCGAACCGATGACCTTTTGCATGAAAGGCAAACGCCTTATCTCCATGCTATCTCCCAGGCCCCACTAAAGTTCTTTTTAATTTTTTTTTTAGTTTTTGTACCATGTCTGGTGATGCTCAGGAGTTACTCCTGGCTCTGTGCTCAGAAATTATTTCTGGAAGGCTGAGAAAGTAACATAGATGCCCAGGATAAGACCTATGTCATCCTTGTGCAGCCCTTTGGTGAAGTTCTTGCTGATGTGAACCAGACCAGAAGTGAGCAATGATCACACTACTATGGAATATTCTTAGTAGATCCTTAATAGTTCATATTGTGGTGCACAGGCTTAGCAAACTAGCCTTGGGGAGAGTCAGGGACTGTGCTGTCTTTAGACACTGTGTGCATGTGCAATTACCCAACTCATAATTTTTAAGGTACATAACCACTGATAGACAGGAATCAGTGCCCAGTGCACTTTGCTTCAACTTCAACATTTTCCAAAGCTTTTTGTAATAAAAATTTGCCTTATAT
>PVKC010007861.1:0-28927 GCA_004027635.1 Crocidura indochinensis | reverse complement strand
GAATCTAGTTACTAGGTGCAAGATCTATACAATTAAAGCTATAAAACCCTATTTCAAGAATTAAAAGAGGGCGCAAGAGAAGGAAAACATATCCTTTGCTCATGGATCTGGAGAATTAACATCATTAAAATGGCAATACTCTCTGAAGCATTGTACAGATTCAATGCAGTTCTTATAAAAACACCCAACATATTTTTTTCAAAGAAATAGATCAAAAGCTTCTGATTCGTATTGAATACCCTCAGTTCAATTGAATTGCCTGATACAGATCTTCAGATATATGACCAATTAATCTTTGATATAGTAGCAAGCAATATAAAATGTAGCAATGAAAGCCTCTTCAACATATAAGATTGGAGAAACTGGTCATCTACATGCAAAAAAAATAATGAACTTAGACTTCTTTTTAATATAAAGCACAAAAGTCACATAAAACTAAACTAAAGACCTTGATATTAGACCTAAATTCATAAGGTACATAGAGGAAAACTTAGGCAGACTTTTCATAATATTGAAACTAAAGTCATTTTCAAGGGTGAAACACCCCTGATCAAGCAAATGGGCAAAAAGATAAGCATACGGAACTACATTAAACTAAGAAACTTCTGCACTTCAAAGGAAATGATGACCAGGATACAAATAATGGTTGGGAGAAATTATTTACCTAACATTCCTCTGACATAGGGTTAATATCAAATATATATAAAATACTAGTTTAATTTTACAAGAAAATATTTTTATAAGAAAAACTTTTATAAAGATTTTATGTAAAAAAAAACTTTACATAAAAAACTGGGACAAATAATTAACAGAAACTTGCTCAAATATCCAAAAGGCACATGATAAACAACTTCACATGACTAATTATCATGAAGATGTTGGGGGCCAGTCGGTGGCGCTGGAGGTAAGGTGCCTGCCTTGCCTTGTGCTAACCTAGGACGGACCGCGGTTTGATCCCCTGGTTCCCCATATGGTCCCCCGTGCCTGCCAGGAGCGACTTCTGAGCAAATAGCCAGGAGTAACCCCTGAGCGTCACCCGGTGTGGCCCAAAAACCAAAAAAAAAAAAAAAATTATCATGAAGATGCAAACCGAAACAACAATGATATAATGTCTCACACCAGAGATTAGCAATCAAAAAAGAACAAGAACAACTATTTTGGTGCAGATGCAAGGAGAAAAGGGACTGTCATTCACTGTTGTTGGGAATGTCAACTGTGCCAGCCATTTTGGAAAACAATATGAACATTCCTCAAAATACTAGAACTTAGGATTCTGTATGACCCAATAAAAGTTCACTTGGGAATATACCCGAGTAACTCAAAAGATAATGCAGAAAAGCACTTTGCAGTTGATGTTAATTACAGCACTATTCATAGTAGCCAGAATCTGGACAAAGCCCAGTGCCTGCAAGCAGACTAGTGGATAAATGAATGATGGTATATCTAGGGAATTCTATGCAGCTGCTTGAAAAAAAAAGAAATAATGAAATTTGCTTATACATTAATAGATATAGAGAGTGTCATGCTGAATTAAATGAACCAGAGGAAAATGGATAGACACAAAATGAATGTACTCATTTGTGAAGCATCCAAACCAACATAGTATGGTAATAATATCCAAAGACAATAGAAACGAAGGCGAAGAAGACTGGTCCATGGTAGAAATCTTGACACAAATAGAGGTGGGGGAATTGCATTTAGGTAGAGAATGAACCACTGTTACATCATCAATCTGGACAAGAACTGACTGCTGAAAAGAGACAAAGTTTAATATCCTTTCAGTAGCAATAGTGCCAACCTATGTCTAAAAGAAAAAAAGACAGAGATAGAGGTAAAGAGAAAAAAAGAAAAATATTTGCTATAGATGTAGGATGGGGTGGGATCAGAAGGAAAACTACACTGGTGAAAGAATTGATACTGGAACATTGTATGACTGAAAATTATGAACAACTTTGTAACTGTAATCTCACAGTGATTCAATTAAAATATATTAATGAAAAAAGAGAAGAAATTCTATTTCCATTCTTGTCTATTCAATTCTATTTCCATTATGTTGTGGGAGGATTTCATAATAATGATCACTTGGATTTTTTCCAATTATCTACCAATATAAATAAGACTCTAGTAACATTCCTGTGATTATGTAATTTTATATTTATATCACCATATTTGGGGGAATATGAACAGCTTTTTCTGAATGTAAATGTGAATACTGTACTGTAAATATTCCTCTAATTTTTTATTTTCAGAAATATAAATGTTGAATCCCACGAGCCTCAGACTCATCAGCAAATTGCATTGCAAAACTTTTGGATATTTATTTAGTAATAATTATGAATTCTATCCACATTGTTTTCTTATGCTTTGCTTTGGTATGTTTAGCAATTTAGTTTCTTGATCTTTGTGGTGCTAGGACTTAATCCCAGAGCCTTAAAAACTCAAGGCATTTAAGTTCCCTACTACTTAACTAAATCTATAGCCCGTCAATTAATTTTTGTTGTTGTTGTTGTTTTGATTGGGTTTTTGAGTCACACTCCATACAGCTCATTCCTGTCTTGCACTCAGGAATTACTCCTGGTGGTGATTATAGTACTTTGTAGGCTGCCAGATATTGAACCCAGTTGGCTACATGCAATGCAAGCTCCTTACCAGCTGTACTATCACTCCAGCCCTCTATTTTTTAATTAAATTTGAATTTTTAAGTAATTTTAGATACAGCCAAGTTACAACATAACAAAAATAGTTTATATATAGTATTAATCATTGTAAAAGTTAATATCATATATCCATGGCAGAAATACCAAGTTAAGAACATAACTGTTAAATATGTTTTTAACAACTTAATTGAGATAACTTTGAAAAATAAAGTCCTATATATTAAGCTATATACCTTGTGAAAAAGCACCCCAATTGGAAAAGTTACAAGTTTGTAAGTGTGTGAAGACAATGGAGGAGAACAAAATAAGTACACTGCAATAACTTGAATTTAGGTTGTAGCATCCTTTCCTCTGTACAATAACAATACCTGGAATAGACCGTATTGTATCATGTTAGCATATTCTATCCTAACAATAAATTATTGTCTAGAAAAGTTTCTAAATAAATACTTTGTTAGTAAAATAAAACATGATTTAAGATTATGAGAATTTATAAAAGAATGACAGAAAATCAAGAGATATACTTATTCTTATATATTTTTATTTAATTATAACTTACCATTTAAATATGTCAGAATTTCTTCCAGAAAGTATTGTTTCCCATATTGAGCAGCTAAATCGAAAGAGGACAGTAAAAACAAAGCACATATTGTAGGCAACTTTGTTTGAAATTTTTACATAATGACGTTGTTTTAATTTCAATAACATTCACTGAGTCCTGCAATCTTTGGATAATGAGTTCTCTCCTAACTCTGTATGCTCACCCCTAGCATTCTTCTCAAAATTAATGGTGTCTGTTGTTTTCATGCTTCCTTTGTAGTCTTGATTAAATTTGCTGGTGTTTAACACTGAATCCGGATGCTTCCAAGTTTCTTTCTCTGGGGAATAATTTTAGGGAGTATATGAAAGAAATAAATTTTGAGAAACAGTCTTAATACAAACTTTAATTGGTTAGAGTTTGACTTTTCTTTTTGAATCTGGCAGTTCTCAAACTATATTTCTTAAGAGTTGTCTAAAGATTTTGTTTTTTGCTTCATTCACTGTATTACAATGATTAAAATGAGACCACCTCACCCCAAAATACAGTGCTAAGGTCAAAACTGATAGTTAAACTAACAATAATCAAAGTACTTGGTGGTTGTATTGTTAAGTTATATCTTATTGTACCCAAATCAAAGATCATCTCTGATTTATTTGTATTTCTATGTTTACAACTTGGTTTTACCCCCCAAACAGAGATTGTCTTACATATAAACCTGGGTCCTGGGGAGAATTGACTCAGAATAGCCTGAGCTATCTCTCCTTACTCTGTTCTTACTCCCTACTTGGGGATGGTCTGTGTACTCAATAAAAATGATCATTCTAGCAGGAAACTGACTCTCCCTATAAGGTAGATGATTGCCAGACTACACGTGCTTCACTTTCAGCCAAGTTTGGATTATTTTATATGAAACTGATTATATTACTTTTATATATTATTTTATATGAAACTCTGATTCAGACTTTTTCACCTAGGGTTGGAAATACGGCACATGGACTGATTTTACTAATACTAAACTAATACTGATCAAAGTACTCGGTAGTGGTACGAGCAGATGAACCTTAGAAGTCCATAAACATAAACTACTTTTTATTTATGGGATCAGCGATAATACAGCAGTTTGAGTATTTGCCATACACACAAGGACTTGAATTTAATCCTGCGCACCACATATGGTCCACTGAGACCTTCCAAGTCTGATCCTTGAGCACAAATCCATGAATTAGCCTGAGCAACACTGAGCGTAGCCTTAGCAATTGTTTAAAGATGAGAGGTTCCATGTTACCAAATTAATTCTTTTGAAATTACAATTAAAAATTATACACAAAGCAGTTTGCTCAGCTTTTAAATCATTTTTATCACTTTAGATTTAAGAATGATTTTCATGAAGTTTCTAAGAATGATTTCAATACTATAATTTGACATCTTCTTTCCCATTAAGTCCAAATCCAAGACACTGAGAGAATAGTATTTCAAGTGACAATATTGCGAAGCTCTCTGAAAAGTTAGCAAACTTGGTTCATCACGATTTCATTTTGATGAACTGTTCTTTGAGACACTCTCATTCTTATCCTCTATCGTTCAAGAAACAGGTTTTCTTTCAAGCACCTGGTTTCCCTGGGTGCTATAGAGAACATGCTCTTGACAGATGATATAGGGAAGAAATACCCTGGTTTTGAAGGCAGAAATGAAGTTCCTGGCTTATTAGAAGTCTCTTACCTGTAACTGTAGAAATCAGACTTGAAGAGATTAACTTGCTCAGAGTAGACTTGGATCATAATGAAATGAGTATCAGAACTGGGATTGAAATTAAGGACAACCTTGAGATACCCTCTTGGAATTACCTGCTAATCTCCAACTAAACCATCTTTATAACTAATATTTTCTTTTGTGTCTTGCTTTCATTAATTCATTAGAGAGAGACTAATCTAAATGTGAATAAAATGTAAATGAATTTACTTTTGCACCCATCAATACGTGTGTCCCTTTAATAACATAATTGGAGTTAGATTTTTTTATTGTATTTCCAGAATAATTTCAGTTTCCTTTTTATCTTTAACTTGCCCCTATTTATTGGTATTTCTTCTCCTGCATGATCCCAAAATCTCCACTTTGGTAAAACTTTATTTACCAAATTTTCTTCACTTTAGTGATCAAATTGGGAGAGGACTAACCTAATTCATTGTTATTTCTCTTACATACTATGTTCTATGTTCTTACATTCTATGTTTATGAGGATTTATGAATATCACTGGAAATATCTTAGCATCTGCTTATCAGTTTTCTGTTGAGATTGCCACAAATTACCACAAACCTAGTGACTTTAAGTAAGGAAAATATCATTGTTGTGCAATTCAGGAAGTCGGATGATCAAGATCTGTCTCACTGGTTTATAAAGTATCTGCAGAACTAGATTTTTTTCTCTATTTTTTGAAATAAAAAGAAAGGTTATTAGGAAGTAGGAGGGAAAGAAAAGAAATTCCAGACCCAGGATGGAATTTAGTATAGCTCTGTTTTTTTAATTTTAGGGTAGGGTAGAGCTAATATTAATTTCCTGCCTTTCTAGATTCAAAAGCAGCTATTGTCTTCCCAAAGCATACAATGGTCATTTGAGTTTTTCTCCTGTGTTAGCATGTTATTACTAACTTTTTCTGTCCTTCTGCATTTAAGGACCTTAATTGTTTTATTGATCTTAGTTGGAGAAACCAATCTAATCTCCTTGTTTTAAAGTAAACTGATTACCGAACTTCACCCATATGTTAATTTAATTACCGTTTTCTATATACCTTATAGTATCAACAACTACTAGAAAAAAGTGCCTTGATATCATTCTACCCAACCTACATACTTACATATATGCATACACATAATCATGATCATAAAGTTCTGAAAATGGGTGGAATAAAAATAAATTCTGATATTTGGAGTCAAAGCAATAGCGCAGTGATAGGGTGTATGCCTTGCAAGTGGCTGACCCAGGACAGACTTTGGTTTGATCCCCAGCATCCCATATGGTCCCCCAAGTCAGGAGCAATTTCTGAGCAATTAACCGAGAGTAACCCCTCAGTGTCACTGGGTGTGGCCCACAACCCCCACCAAAAATAAAGAAAGAAATTCTGATATTTGAAGATTTGTTTGGTGTAATGCAGTAAATAATTTTGAAAATGGTAATGATTTTGAGTCTACTGATATTTTTATTATTAAAATGTCTTTTTTCAGTCTGTTAATAAGAAGTGTTATCAAAGAAAAATGAGAGATTTCTATTTACTCATGTTTACATATATTCCTTTTATGTCCCTTACTTCTCATTCTTCAGAGAAAGTGGTTCTAGAATTAGCCTAAAAGGATTTAAGAAGTAAAGAATTAAAACTGGAAAACTTCTCTGGTCCTGGAATGTTGAGAATAAGAAGATGGCCAAGCTTCTCTTCTCTTTTACCCCTACCCCCAAAAGCCTATACAAGGAAAATTAATTGGAGGCTGAATATTTATGACTTCCAGCTTGTAAGGGAATATGTTGAATACTGTGGAACTTACCAATTTTTAGCCTTTTTCTTCTAAATATAGACTTCTGGTCTTTCTTATATAAATAGTTTTGTGAACAGGCAGACAACAGTTTGCTACAATATGAGCCTGTCCTCTTCCAGTTGTTGGTTTGTTACTATTAAGATTCATTTTCTTTTTCCTGTTTCTCAGTTGACTCATCCCCTTAATAAATGAAAGTGGACTTTTAGGTTAAGATCCTTTTAATTAAAGGATTTATTTAATTCTCCAAATTATGATCATGATAATGAAAAATGCTCTGAAATTGAAAATACAGTTTTCCTAATAACAGCTTATTTTCTGGTTTTACCAGTATTTTTTAACATTATGTTAGTTAGTTTTATATTAATCTAATTTTATACCAGCCTAAGTTGAGCTACTTTTAGCAACTGATCAAGAAATGGATGATTTTAATAATGATCAGTATATGTGGTACAGTACTAAGTACTACATATGGTGAACTAATGATATAGCTATAGTGTACTAATATGTGCATTGCTCATCCAAACATACACATGTTCCAGATAGTAGAGATAAAAGTCTATGTTACTAGTCTATATATTAATTTACATACATGAACTTTTATATCTTTCCTTTAGTAACTCTATACTATTCAGAATAAACATAGAATATGGCTACAACCAAAAATTTTTTCTTAAAAACTGCTCAAATCTATATTCCCAATCTCTATGAAAATGTTTTTTTTAATTTTTAGAGTATGAAAATTTAAGAGTATGAAAGGATTACTTTAGTTTTAATGAATAAAAAAGAAGAGAGAACCTAGAAATGAACAAGGAAAAATGTTGAAAATTCTGAAACAAAATATGCAAGTAAATCCATTTTTATCTCTATAGTCATTGTCTGGTAAACAATAAAGTCTGGTATACAACTCAGTTGCAGTTTAAAATTTATTTAATTTACAGAATTTAGATGTGCTAATTAAATACTAATTGATAATTTAATTTGAAAGCTGTCAGGAAAAATGTAAAAACTATTAAGTGAAATGAATATTCAAATTTACTTAGATTTCAGCCTTCAAAAAATAACATGCCACTTATAATGATCCTCAATGTCAGACATGTGATATTTTGTAGAGATTTTAAACATTAATTAAACTCTTTTTCTGTTACTGAAAATACATTCTTTCATTGTGTAGTTGTGTTGGAGTGATTGAAATTATATGAAAACACAAAACATAACTTTTAGGAAAATAATAAAAATGTATTTGATGAGATCATAAAAATGAATTATAATAGTTAATTCTTTTACTATCTACATTATATTTTATATAACTTTTCTTTTTCCCCACCTTGCATTTCTGCTATGCATAATATTTACTAGGATTATATGTACATATATTAAAAGAATAATATATTTATAAAAATCCTCAAAAAATAACCAATTTTAATATTCTTCAAATTATTATTTGAAAAAAATGAATGTATAGAATAAATGATAAATGTAATAATTTTAAGACATCAGGAAATTTAAGTTAGTCCAAATTAAAAGGTTAATTCAAAATCATGTGGTTTAATTAGATAGTAATATAACTCTTCTCACCTTGAATAAAATGTCCTATTCATTTCATTTATATAATGTCACTTAGATAATTTTTTATCTTTGTTAAAATTTGGTTGAAAACTCAAACATTTTAAATAGTTTCTCAAGATTACCAACTTACTACACTTCAAGCATTTTTAAAGTAATATATCCATAGGCATATACTATTTCTGATTAGGTAACTTTTCTTTTTGATCAGGTAACTTTGATTTTAATTTTTTTCAACACGTCAGTTTAATTTAAATGCTCAGGAACCTACTGAGACACAAATGATATTAGCATTTTATAATTTCACAATAGTTAATATAGTTTCAAATTTGATGGAGAAAAGGATTCTATAAGAAAATGATACTGGCATATTTCCATTGCTTAGGGCTAAGGACACAGAACATTTGCAGATTAAATAGTGCGTAAATTTTAGTTGATGTGACCATTATAGTCACCATGACAGGAAACAGGATACACAGTGTGAAACATGACTTACAGTGTCACTGGAGGCTCGTTCTCTAAAATTTACCCAGTCCTTGGTTATTAATAGCACATGGAGTAGAAACCAACCATTCTAGTTGCATTTACATAACTAAACAATGCATTTATAATCAATCATTTGTCATATCTTTCAGTAAATAATCATTGAAACTTAAAGTATTAATTTATTAAAAGTAGTTACTCTTAAGCAGAACACTCTTCTATCAAGCACATGTTTAATGTAAATTTCCAGTACACACACAAGAAAATATACTTTGCTTAATTATAGATCCTCTGGAATGTGGAATACTGTGATGAAAATATGTTCTTGCCAGTGCTTTTGTAAATAATTTTGTTTGATTTGGGAGAAAATTTTAGCTTCATTCAGAAAGTTGGTTGAGAAGTAGAATGTGGCATGTCTGGATTCGACAGCAGGATGCCTAACAAAATGATAAGAAACTGTGTTTTGGGGGCCAGGCAGTGGCGCTGGAGGTAAGGTGCCTGCCTTGCCTGCACTAACCTAGGACGGACCGCGGTTCGATCCCCCGGTTCCCATTTGGTCCCCCCATGCCTGCCAGGAGCGACTTCTGAGCGAATAGCCAGGAGGAAACCCTGAGCGTCACTGGGTGTGGCCCAAAAAACAAAAACAAAACAAGAAAAAATAAAACAAAACAAAAAAAAAACAAAAAAAAAAGAAACTGTGTTCTAGATTAGATGTAGCTGTTTGATACTTAATTCAAAGGAAGCAATGATGGTTAGCTATAATGAACATCAATTTTAGCCACTGCTTGTACAGGGCTCATAAATTACTAACTGTGTGACCTGCAGGTCATTTAGACTCACTCTGCTTCAATTTTCCCATTTTTAAAATGTGTATAATAGTAGTATATACCTCAAGAGATTGTCATGAGGATTAAAAGAGTTAATATAAGTAAAGCACTTAAAATATTGCCTGACACCTTATAAGTGCTTTTGGAAAAAGAATTGTATGAAGTCATTTATTATTGTAAGTGCCTAATACACAAGGCACTGTGTGCTCTCCTGAAGTTTCAAAAGTGAATATGTTTGGCTCCATTTCTCAAATAGCTCACAGTACTGTGTGGAAATATTGGACTTCCATAGATCTCAATATAGTGTGTTAAGGTTCATAGTAATGAAGTCTGCATTGGTTGCTGTGGTAGGAGCTTGCTTTTGAAAACTTCCTCAAAGTGTGTATCTTAACTGCTTCTTGAAGATAAGAATTGTCCAAGATAAGAAACTATGAAAGATCATTTAATCTATAAAATAACTTGAAAGAAATCACAGAGATGAAATGTTATGATGTGTGAGGGACACTGTTTGAATTAAAGAAACAAAACAGATAATAAAGAAAAACATGGAGTTAGGGGTCCAAAGCATCCTGGACTGAGAGCCCTCTCTGTCCTTCACATATAATATTTATTCAGGGAATATCAGCATGGGAGAAAGGACAGCCACCAACATAAAAATACCTATTTAATGTTAATCAAACCTAAGTGATCTTTACATCTTACAGAGGAATATGTGATGAAAGAGGAAACTAAGATAAAATCTCTGAAAATTGTCTTTCTCCAGGAGAGGTGGCAAATAAAAGACGGAATATTTTTCCTGAGGGTGTCTACATTCAGGTAATCAAGAAATTAAGAACCCTCAGATATTTTTCTGTACCTCCTCTCAGACTATCAGTTCTCTAGCTAAACTTATTTATTTTTCGCATGTCTTCTTATCTGACACATAGCTTCTCAATTGCTTCTCAATTATTTCTTTCATTGTTTGTTTTTTTACTACACTTTATTTTAAGAACATGCATCACATACTTGACATAGTTAATCATAATACATTTGTTTCCAGGTAAGTATGAGCAAAATTATTAAAAAAGAAAATAAAAGGATCCCTGAGCATAGAACCAAGGGTCAGATGGTTGAGTGTGATGCTCTCAAACCTTACTGTATTGCTCACTGGGTATTGTATACTTTTATCATGGTGTTCACATGATATGTGGTAAGCACACACTTTGTTGTGCTGTAAGAGATCATAAGCGGTAGTGCCTTTAGAACAAACTTGATATGCGGAGAGGGCTAAGATCGAACTCTGTGCCTCAGGTTTGCAACATAATTGCCCCACAACTGAGCTACCTTGGGCTTTGACTATTTTCCTGTTGTATAAAAACACATGATATCTCTACAAATTTTAAGTATATAATATTATAGTATTGACTTTAGTCATTATATTCTTCGTTTTCTCATCGACTGCTTATGTCTTTTGACAAATATCTTCAAGGTTCATCCATTTGTAATTTGTGATATTTCTTTTTTTTTTTTTTAGTGGATGGATGCTGTTCCATTGTGCCTGTGTGCATGCATACATGAACATACGTGTGTGATACTGATTTTGGGGGGAATGTTGCCTGCAGCCTGCAGTTTTCAGTATTCACTTTGTTCATGTAAGTGCTAATCATGGTTTGGACAGGTGGACAGCAAGTGTACCAAAAAAATAATCAGATGGAGTCACAAGAAAAAGTGCATTGCAGCCAGGGGCTTTGAACAGCCCCTTGGATCTTACTGAGTCAGCCAAGTTTTGCCTGTTCTGTGTCCCTCCCACTTTTTTTTTATCCAGAGTTTAGCATAAATCAACTGAGGGACAGGGTTAATATAATTAGTGATATTTTTGCTAATTAGAAAGATGAAAGGAGAAAAGTAAAAAGTGATTTTACATGTGACTATACTTTAACAGATGACAACAATTCTGCTTCTTCTATTTGTTAAGAAGACCCATGAATGGAGAGTTATTGAATAGTGAATGGCTGAAAAAGTAATCTGTTGGTAGAGATAAGTAGGGAGATGTTTTCATACAGTTGTTTATCAAAATCACCATTCAAAGATCCACTCAAAGAAGCCAATTCTTGTGGTCAGTTCTGTTGCAAGTGGTGATTCTTTATCCCTTATAGCATAAATATGAAAAGATGCAGGAGGGAAATGCTCTGGGAACCAAAATAAAGGGGTGTTTCACTTTCTCTTAATTGATATACATTCACCCACAAATAATTGATCAGTGACTTTAATAGGCTGAAGTTGGTTAAGGGGCCTTGGGCTTCTGACAAAGTGCCTTCGGCAGAAAGGTGATGGGCACCAGCATCTGAGACACTATACTGAGTTATCAATTTGCTCTCCTTCAACGCCTGGTTCTTTTCTGTCTAAGGAGCTTCAGCTGGTGTAGGCCCAAGGTTGATTTAGCAGAACCTATGCCAATTAGGAGCAAAGTGGCTATCTTTTCCCTAGCTTGATTACATTAGCAGCTCTGCACCTTTCTCTTTTTTCATGCTATCAAACTCCATAGTCTCCCATTTCCAATACTACACAAAACTTCTTGGGTTTTGTGTCTCTTAATAGTGGTCTGGTGAACAAAAACATCCTGCTAAGTGCCATTTCTATTTATGAATTCATAGCCATTTTGAATATTGAACAATTTAACAGCATTCATGACTTGGATAGACAGCACTGGCTTATCCATCTTTGCATCTCTCATCCACTAGGTCCTGTATCAACAGTGGGATAATTTTTTAAGTGGGAAATGGAAATATTGACTATTATATCTTGCACACATTTGCTGGATCATAATCCTATATATTTTAGTTACAGTCATATTTAGACAGTTACATAATGTTCATTCTGGGTATACTTGACTTCATCTCAGCAATGGAGACACTCCAAATAAATAACTCAAAGATTAAACATAAATTATTTATTTTGGAAACATAGTATCAGTGAAAGAATTTAATATTGATTTATGCCAACAATTCTTTAGAACTATTTAGTAATTGTCTTCAAAATGATTTTAGAATGAACAAAAATGTAGCATGTAAAGACTGACCAAATAATTCTAATTTAATATTTTAAACTTCTATTAGCAGACTCCTTAATACTAGCAATTTCTGGCTTTCATAAAAGTTTATTTTCTTCTTACCTTAAATGCAAGTATTTGTTTGTTTTTGATTTTTGGATTACACCCGGCAGCGCTCAGAGGTTACCCCTGGCTTATACTCAGAAACCACTCCTGGCAGGCTCGGGAGACCATATGAGATACTGGGATTCGAACCACTGTCATTCTGCATGTAAGGCAAATGCCGTACCTCCATGCTATCTCTCCAGCCCCAAATGCAAGTCTTTTGAGAAAAAATCACTCTCAGTGCTATCAGTAAAAAAATTATATGTATATATATTTTATTTTCAAGAAACTTTTTATAAATAATATGCCATAATTTTTGTTGATTGAAAAATTAAAGCCAAAGGAAAAAACACTAAAATAATTCTGAATTCATTTACACTTAGTTATGGTTCAATAGTTATATATTTGATTATTTTATGTTTAAATAAATAAATAATTAATGAACAATAATATTCACTTAGCTGTGCATGTGCGGTATGTGCATGCAGTGTCATATGATGTTTGTTTATATTAAACTATACAGTTATAGAAACTGTAAATACTGTGATGATGATGCTACTTCACTCGCAGTGTTCAGATTAAAAATATTTCAAATAGATATAATTTCTATTGACTAATTTCTAGGAGTCAAAGTAGTCCTACTTTTTGACTAACAATGTTAATTTCCTAAATTCCAACTATATTATGAATGGAAAAGCTGCTTTCTGAGCTTTCCAAATAAGAGATGTTGCCTACTGCTGACACATGGAATGGAAACCTATTAAAATGTAGGGAGCTTATGTATTTGCTAATAGAGCTTCCATGGAAAGAAAAAAGAGCTTCCCTTTAAATAGCCTTGTGCAGGCTAGTGAAGTAGAACATTAGATAGGGCAATTGCATTGCATACAGACAACCTGGGTTCAAATCTCATCACTTTTAGGAGTGAATTTTGAGCAAATAATTAGGAGTAAGCCTTGAATATCACCATGTGTTGACAAAACAAACAATAAAATCAAAAGATAAATGTTTTTAACTAGATACATAGGAAAAGTTCACAAATAATTTCTATATAGATGTATTATGAATAGGGTCCTGTTACAGAAACAACACACAGGCATGAAGACAAATAATGTTTTCAGGACACTAGAAAATTAGCAGCACTAAGCTATTTTCTAGGTCTATAATTTATTATTTGAACTAATGGCAAACCAAAGCATATTGACTACACTTAGATTTTTCAAGAAAGTTTTTTAAAACAAGATAACATAAATTTTGTTGTCTGGAAAAATTAAAGCTTCAAAGGAAAAAATGATGGTTCTGTAATGTATTCCTTAGCGCTTACTAGTTGGCATTTGACAAAGAAATCTACTACCTGCTGATTAAACTTTTTTCATTTTATTCTTCTTTGACTCATTAAAGTTTTCTTAATCACTTTTGTGAAAGTCTGGCTGCTTTTATCCAATAACATAATGTATTTTTAGTGGGAAGGTGGGACCTTTGAAAGATGAAGCTGCCTATTGTTAATAATCACTCATAATAATTTATGCAGTATTTTTTCTCTGTCCATTTTTTGTAGAAAAATTATCCAAAACACACATAAAATTTTAGTTATTAATGAAATGTACTATCTATCAACTGACCATATAAAATACTTTTTTTTATACAATTCTTGACTCCCAAGTCATTATTTTTTCCCTAGGAAAGCATCGCCAACTTTTAACTCTTGGTACTGTAAACTAGCTGAGCAGTACATGATATCCAATTGAGTTGGAAAGTGAAAAGAGTGTCTTTTTTTTTTTATATTAAAATCCCAAGTTCTTGCTCAGCGACAGACATTAGTTTAGGTGTGGTATGTTTGGATTGAGTTGGTTTAGATTGGGCTGAACCAGTACCTCCTTACTTTCTCTCTCACATAAAATTGATAAATTCCTCCTTCTTGGGGCCCGGGAGATAGCATGGAGGTAAGGCGTTTGCCTTTCATGCAAAAGGTCATCGGTTCGAATCCCGGTGCCCCATATGGTCCCTCGTGCCTGCCAGGAGCGATTTCTGAGCATGGAGCCAGGAGTAACCCCTGAGCACTGCCGGGTGTGACCCAAAAACCAAAAAAAAAAAAAAAAAAAAAAAATTCCTCCTTCTTTATGTACCACCAAAAAGGTCTAACTCAGCTCGGCCACAAACTGAGAAAACTACAAAAAAGAACCTAGAAAAATGTCCTGGGTTTTTTTTGTTTGTTTGTTTTTTTGTTTTTTGTTTTTTGTTTTTTTTTTAGCACACTTGAATATCTTTATGGACATTGAGAACTAGTACTCTCTTAGAACTTAAACTGTGCCAAGCAGATGATAAACCAGAACATATTGGTTAGATATGCAAAGATAATAAACTGATAGGCAAATATTTATACATGTGCCAATATGTGTATACTTTTTATTAAATAAATACAGTTCAAGATAGGGAAGAAGCATCTGTTGTGCATCAACAATATGCCAATCATTTTGCATATATTTTCACATTGAATCTTCAGACAACACCAAAGGAAAAGCATGATCAATAGCCATTGGCAGAAGCACTATGTGGTGTACAGGGAGTGTTATGGTGTTCCAAAGTTAGCCATCAAATGATGAAATGAGAATTACTACCCTTTTCCCTCCAAATCAGCAGAATGTTTTAATCCAATTTCTCAAACCAAGGATGAAAGCCTCCAGAAGGACTCCGCCCATTTCCGGAGTACTGGACTCTTTATTTTTCTCCAGGTTATTACATTTCTCTTCTTCAAACAAAACCACATAACTTGAATTTACTAGTCCTGCCTCCCAACTGGTGGGGGGTGGGGGAGAATAAGGGAGGTACCAAGATCAAACAGGTGTAGGACCACTAGTTAGCTAGGCACAGAGGGGACCACTTATTCTGGCAGCCCTGGGGGTGAGGGAGGAGAAGATGGGAGATTGGACTGGAATGAAGGCGGAGGGAGGACAATTCGGTGCTGGGAACTCCCCTGATTTTATGTTAACATGTACCTAAAATATTACTGTCAACTATATGTAAGCCACTATGATTAAAATAAAAATAATAAAAATAAAAAAATCTTGGCATATAAACTAAACTTATTACAATTTTCTTCTGTTATAAAAGTGTTATTTTCCTAAGGCAATCACTTTAATTTCCTTTCTTTTCCCTAAATCCCAGTCTATTCAGATCCATTTCATTTGTACCAATGAAATTATCAACCTGATTTTGCTAGGCTAGCATACTTAAATGCAAGTTAAATGACTTGGAATTAAAAGATATTCATGAGTAGTTCCTGAGGTATTTTTTAAATTGCCTAAAGTTTCCATTTTTATGGATTTTTGAGAAGCTATCATATTAGAAATTTGTATTGTGAAAAAAAAATCTCTTCTATTAAAAAACCACTCCTTAGAAACTCCAATTTTCATCTTATGTCTATGTTGCCAGAATTTTTGTTAAATATGAGCAAAAAGAAATTGGGCAAATGTGATGGATAATTAATGCATGTAAAATTGTTCAAGTTTTCACTATGTATAAAATTGAACTATAGCATCTTAAGGTCACAGATTTTGACAAATTTGTGCCCAAATAACCTTCAAAATTCTAAAAATTCTGTTCTGCTTAGAATATAATTTAAATCAACTTCAGAATACCTTTGAAATTCATCATAAAAATATCTAATTCAATTACCTATTATTACAGGGTTTTTGGTTGTTGTTGTTTTGGGGCCATACCCAGTGACGCTCAGAGGTTACTCCTGGCTATGTGCTCAGAAATAACTCCTGGCTTGGGGGATCATATGGGACCCCGGGGGATCGAACCACTGTCTGTCTTAGGTTAGTTCATGCAAAGCAGACATCCTACTGTTTGTGCTATCGCTCAGGTCCCTATTTACAAACTTAAGTAGCAATATTAACCTTACTATACTACAAAATATGTCTTTTAAAGTTAAAATTCCCAATATTTTCAAATTCCTATCATATTGATCAACATATACAGTATCAAATCATACATAAAATATATATTAAATTAAAACAAATATTGTAAAAAAAAAGTATGTGTCAAATATATACAGAAGTATACAGATATAAAATAGAGAGACCAGAACTCTAGTACAATGAGCAGGGCACATGTCTTGCAAATGGTCAACCTGGGTTCAATCCACAGAACCACATATCATCCCCTGAGCACTTCTAGCACTGACCTCCTGAGTGCAAAGCTGGGAATATTCCTTGAGTACTGATGTGTATGCCCATTAAGACAAATAAATAAAAATACAGAGTTAGATGCCTTTTTCAATCACATTCATAAATTTATAACTAAATATTAGGCTCTAATTAGATGACTATATTTTTTATTCAATAAATCAACTCTTGGGTATAGTTCTGATTATTCCTATCTCATCCCAAGTTATTAAGCACCACAAGTTATATTATAATGAGTAGGATTATCTATGCAATAAATATGACTCAGTACAAAACAAAAGTAAAAATTTATTTTTCAAAATGACAAAGATTTAAAAAATATTATTACCAGGAGTGGTCCCAAAAGCCCCTGAGCACTGCTTGGGAGACCTCCAAGTTGATACATTTAGTTCATACATATATTTTAGATTTTAAATAGTTACTACACATATTTTAGATTTTAAGTTTTTCCCTGATACATGTTTCACAGAAAGGAAAAACTGCCTCTAAGAATTGATAGGATGAAGAACTGAAACAATACTAAAATTTACCAAAGTCGTTTGAGCTTTAGCACTTAAAAACTTGACTGGAACTTAAATCCCTTTTGAAAAATGCCTCTTTTGTTGTCATTGCAGTAGATTATTTCTCTGGAATTCTCTGTAAATTAAATGTTATTCTCATATATATCAGAAAATTTATTAGACATCTACAATGAAGATTCTCACCCACTGAACTTTTACATAGATCATCAGTGTAGAGGAATTTAAACATTGCTGCCACCATTAGGAAATTTTGCTCCATAATTTTAGAGTTGGAAAGGTCTTGGATTCTGTCTTTGTCTTCTATATCCTCAGCTTCTGAGCATGCACAGTCTCTCTCAAATCAGCCATCACTACCATCTCACTTTCTGGCACTGAGTTTCTTGTTTCTCATGATCTCTATTTCTATTCTTCCAATGCCCTCAGTAATCCTCAAATTATTTAGTTTTTATTTTATCTTATTTTTGGTATTTGGGACACACCCAGTGATGCTCAGGGGTTATTCCTGGCCTGGTGTTCAGAAATCACTCCTGGCTTGGGGGACCACATGGGATGCCAGGGATTAGAACCGTGGTCTGTCCTAGGTCAGCTGCATGCAAGGTAAATACACTATTGCTGTGCCATGACTCCAGCCCCAATTTTCAAATTATTTCTATGTTTGCTACTTGTTCTATATTTTTTGCGGTATATCTCTTGAACCTACCTTACATATATGATGAAAATATTCATTGACTACTAATTTTATTTAGTAGATTATTGCTTTTACATATTTTATAATAAAAGGGGTTTCTTAACTCTAGAAAATTAATTTGTGTATGTTACATAAATATGCTGTTAGTATAGACCTCTAATTTAATTAAAAGTACTAAAATAAAACATATAAAAATAAATAAAACATTTATGTTGCTATGTTATCTTTTTTTTAGAGGGTGATGTGCTGGGGACAGACTTATGAGAGTTTAGGTGTTCTGTATCTGCTCAAGTGGGGTGCTGGGGGACCATGTGGTACCAGAAATGAAATTAGAGTTATATTATTCAATATAAGGCAAGTCTCCTAATTACTGTACTATGTCTCCTGTCTGAGCTGCTTACTTTCTTCATTAAATAAAAATGACTTATATGTAATTATTTTATCTTCTATTTTTAAACATCATTAAGAGTTTTATCTCAAAATCAATAAGATTTTCTGCATAAAGAAAGAAATATCTACATTCTACTTAGTTCTTTCAGAAAATCATTTTGTGAAGAATTTACTAATAATTTTAATAACTTCACAGCAAGCATTTTTCCCTTTGCATACATTAAAACATCATAAGATATTGTGTGCTTGATAATTATTAGAACTTCTGCTTATATGACAGTCTACTCTTCTTTTGGTGTATAACACTAGGGAATAAAAATATAGATGAAAAGATTCATCTTACTTTATTGAAAGAGAAAAATGGAAAGTACACACATGTCTAATTTATTTTTTTAAAAAGTTATTTAAAGAAAATGCATCACATGGTTGACATAACTGATCATATATATTTGTTTCAAGATGAACAAAAGCAAAGTTATTATTGAAAAAGTAGAAAATGGAATGAAAAACTAAAATAAAGGAAGAGAAAGGAAAGAAGAAAACGGTCAGTAGCAAGTGTATTTGCTAAAATTATTGTATCACCAATGAACTATTAAAGCAATAGCAGAAGGTTTAATAAGCTTCTTTTTTAAAGGATAAGAGTTAATGAAATACAGTATAAAAGGTGTGAGAGTGGCAATTGTTGTTTGCATAGGCCCAGCAAAATATGGGGGAAATAGAAAAAACCTTGGCCTAAATTTAAGGAGGCCTTACCCCTAGAGTAATCTGGTATAAGACCAACTCTGGGCTCCAAGGCATACAAGGTTGTTCTTTCTTTGAATTTTTCTCTGTGTTACCAGTAGAATTTTTTTTCTCGCACAATTGCTGTTGTTGGCGTTAAATTTCTGTAGTTAGAGATCCTGGTTTCTGTGCATATCCTACCTCGAAGTCTGGATGTGGAGCATCCTCTATTTTCACCTCACCATTAGAGGGCAATGCGGAAAGCAGGTGCTGCCATTGCTAAGTCACCTGAGTGTTCAAAGTTCAAACTTACAATTTCCTTGGTGTAAGTTGATGCCAGGGTAGCAGGAGGGTCTTCCCAGACAGAGAGAAGTTTGCTTCCTGATGATGTTATAGACAACCATGATTGTTTCTGTAAAGGTATCCATGGTTCAGGGATGAATGGACAATGCCCATTCTTCTGAGGCCTAAGTCATGGCATTATGACAATGTTACAAAATTTGTGTTCCTATCACACATGTATAATTTAGATAATAAATTGTTTTAAGAAATGTAACCAGGGAATAGTTTGCTTTATTTATAAAATACAAGACATTCTTATTTTTATAACTTCTTTAATTGAATCAATATGAGATACCTAGTTACAAAGTTGTTCATGATTGAATTTCAGTCATACAATGTGCAACCCTTCACCAGTGCACATCTCCTATCACCAGTATCTTCAGTTTCTCTCCTGATCATCCCTATCTACCTCTGTGGCAGACACTTTTCTTCTCACTCTCTCCCTTTTTTATTTTAGACTTGTAGTTGACATTATTGTTACTGAAGGAGTATTATGAATAATGCATATATCTCCTTCAGTGCTTAGTTTTTGTATAGTCCACAAATTAGCACAAACATTGTATGTCTTTCCTTCTCATTCTGACTCATTATATTCAACATAATAATGTTCAACATATCTATTCATGAATAAGCAAATCTTATGACTTCATTTTTTTTGGTTTTTTGGGCCACACCCAGTGACGCTCAGGGGTTACTCCTGGCTATGCGCTCAGAAGTCGCTCCTGGCAGGCACGGGGGACCATATGGGAACCGGGGGATCGAACCATGGTCCGTCCTAGGCAAGGCAGCAGGCACCTTACCTCCTGCGCCACCTCCCGGCTCCCAACTTCATTTTTCTTAACAGCTGTGTAGTATTCCATTGGGTAGAATTCCATTGGTGCCATGTTTTCTTTAGTCACATGGATGAATGCTTTTCTAAACTCTAATAACAGTTTCCTCACTACCTAAGCAAGTTTCTTAACTCAATGTAAAATGTGGTGTTTTGTTATTATCTGTTCTTGGGTACTTGAATTTTTTCGATATCTGACTATTGTAATAGTGCTGCAATGACCATAAAAGTACACAGGGATTTCCTGCATTGTTTTTGGCCTCTGGTATATATTCCTAGAGGTAATTATCAGGTCATAAAGTAGCTCAGTTTTTTTTGAGGAATATCCATATTGTTTTCCAAAAAGGCTGGACCAATTGGCAATGGACATTTTCAACAGAGTGAATGAAAATCCTTTGTCTCTACATTCATGCTAGCACTAGTGGTTCTTGTTCTTTATGATGTGTACCTGTCTCTATGATGTGTGATGGTATCCCATTTTGATTTGCATTTGTCAGAAGATTATTTCTTGAAACATTATACTTAGACTGAGAAGAAAGCACCTATATACATACACAATACAAATTATTCTATCAAAGCAGACGATAAAGGGTTAGCATGATGGATCATCAGCTTAGAATAGGCTATGTCAAGGAAGTAAATTAAATTTTAGCACTAGGGCATAGGAAGGGACTTAGAAATTATCTTAGACTATGATTAAAGATGGTGATTAGGTAAGGTCAGTCAGAAAACAGTTTTGGGGGGCTGCAGGTCAAGATCCCGAGAAGCCAAGATATTATTTAAATCGTCTCCATAGGTGTTAATTCTAAAGAATGACAGCAAGGAATCTATAGATGTTTCAGAATTAACTAGGGACCCCAAGACTTACACTTACATCATTGGTGAAACATAATCCTATTATAGCACTCTAGCGTGAAAGAACTCCCCTACTAATAAGGAAGGAGAGAGCAGATGTTAGGGAGGAAATGATAAATCTTTGTCTCATTATCTTTGCTTTTAAGCATGCAATTAAGAATGCATGCCCACTTTTATTTTCTTCTGCCCATTTTTCTTATGTTTAATATATACATAAAAACATAATAAAGCAGTAGCTTGTATCTTAAAACAGTTTCATCTCTACTTTAGAGCAGATGCTTGAAGTGGAAAGCAGAATGAATACCTATCTGATAAATAAATAATAAACAAATAGATGAGGTACCACATAGATAGTATTGAGGTTAATTTTAGATACATAACTTGTATCTGGCTGATCCCAATTTGATTACAAGAACCACAAGGTCCTCAGAGCATTGCCACATGCAGTGTGGGAAGAAATAAGCATCACTTGGGTGGTCTAGATAACTTATAGCATTTCAAGGCCTAAACCACATTAGCTTCTTTGGCCTTGGCATGGAACTAGTGACCTAATTAGATAAGAATCTCTGGTAGGGGCCCTTGAATCTCTTGAACATCACTAGGAGAATCTCCTCCCCTCCAAATTACTCACTAATTATTTCTAACCAAACATAAAATTTTCTACCTCTAAGTAGAAATTACCTTTGTCCATTCACATAATTTACAGAAAAAAACTGGATGAAATAACCAGAACATTAAAACTCAGGTTAAATATATTTGTCATGAGCACTTTGTATTTCAGATTCAGAGAAGTTGATTTTTCTATACTTCCAAATTTCCAAGCAATGTTTATATACAGATAAATTCAATCAGTGCAAAAACTCTGCAAATGTGTGGTATAGAAGTAGAATATAGATATCTGGAAGATGTGATTTCTTAAAACTGTAGATCATAATTTCTGCAAATGTTTATAGCAGTTGGCTATGTTGGGAGTTAGTAGTTAACTAGAGTTTCTCAGAAAGAAAGTTGGGGGCCCAGGAGACAGCATGGAAGTAAGGCGTTTGCCTTTCATGCAAAAGGTCATCGGTTTGAATCCCAGTGCCCCATATGGTCCCCTGTTGCCTGCCAGGAGCAATTTCTGAGCATGGAGCCAGGAATAACCCCTGAGCACTGCCGGGTGTGACCCAAAAACCAAAAAAAAATGTAGAGTTACAGTTCATGATTCTTAGAATTCAATGCAGTCAAGAGACTAGATCAAGCTGGTTGAGTTGTTAGTGAAATGAGCATTGGGGTTAGAGCAGACTCTCAAAAATTGCTCATTTCTTGTTATAATAGTTGATGATCAGTAGTCTAAAATGTCTAAAATTATTCTGCTAAATGTGTTCTTTATTTCTTCATATATATTTCCTTCTCTCTTGCTATGGACAAGGACAGTGGATATGATGGAACCTCACTCTTGTGGCACAGTTACACTTCATGACCAAGGTAAATGGACTTAGGAGACGTAATAAAAGACCCCAACCAAGTGCATTTTAATATGTAAAGGATATCCTTTTAGGAATTCATGTAAGAAAGTAACTGGGGCAGGAGTGATAAATATTACAGAGGATAGACCCTTGCCTTGCATACTACTGACCCAGGTTTGCTTTCCTAGCTCCTCATATGAGCCACCCAAAAGTGAATTCTGAGCATAGAGCTAGGGAACTATGCTACAATCTAGTGGGATTTCTCCTTACATGCACAAAAAAACTGAGATGTGCCAACAATTTTATGAATTTGGATGATATCATTTCCATAAAAAATGTAGACCATGCTGAGACTTTCTTTTGTTATATGCTGAATAGAAGGTCCACATAAGTCTCGTACAAATTTGGATCTTCAACCATTTTGACTTAGTACTTGCACATTATTTAATGTACTGTTTTTAAGTAATTGAGTTTGTGGTAATATTTAAAAAATATAAAACTAAGATACAACATTAGCATGCAAGCACACATACTTAAATGATTTCTGGGAAATACATTTGCTAAAGTTATTTCTTAAATAGAAATATCACTTTTGCCAAATCACAATAAACATAGAATTAAAAAAAAAACTAAAATTCTGTTCTCCTAAAGTGTTAGATTTGGAAGCTTCATGTTTTTCTTTTTTCTTTTCTTTCTCTTTTTCCTTCACAGTCTAAATTAGCCTATCCTAACTGATACAATTTTGGCACCAGAAGTCAAAAGCTATAATAACAAAACACCATATTTTACATTGAGTTAAGAAACTTGCTTAGGTAGTGAGGAAACTGTTATTAGAGTTTAGAAAAGCATTCATCCATGTTATGTAATGGTGAAAGACATGATAAAACTGTCAAATGTGATCATTTTCTCTATAGATAATTTATATTCTGACCTTGTAACTTTAGGAAAAGTGGAAAATAGAGTGGTAGTAATATGTGATGGTTATTGTTGTTGGCATTTGGGAAATGTAAACAGCAAGAGAGGAAGAGGAGGACTCAGAAATAATTGGCCAGTTTCTAAGCAGGAAGAGAAATTCTAGAGAGTAAAATATGTGGAAAATGGTAGGATTAAAAAAAGCAATCACTTCTCAACACTGACTAGTAATGAAAGAATAATATTGAGTAATTCTTTGAACAACAAAGGTTGATTAAAATTCAGCCATGCAGTAAGAATACAACCACAAGTTGACTGTCACATCCATTGTTAAAATCACTTAAGAGATTAAGGTGGTAGAAGACATTTCCATTTGATTGGACAAAATGACCCAAGGAAGTCTAAGGCTATCACTCTCCCACAGGACTCGGAATTCGGAAGATAACTACAGTGTAAAGAGGCATATTTCCAAATGAACTTTGAATGAAGCATATGGCACATGGGAAGGGTTAGAATCAAATAGACTTGAAACTTAATCTTTGAAAGTTACACTGCCACAGAAACTAAATCTGGGTTAAAAAATCTGTGATTTAAAATTGAACTCTTGTATGTACTTTCTAGAAAGAACAAGCACAGTGAGGAAACTGGTTGGCCCCTATGGAGATAAATATCCTCAATATTCACTTTACATGTGCCAGAATAATAGAAGACACTGATAGATACCATTGGAGACAGAGGTAATGATCAGAGATTAAAACCCAGGAATCAGGTACTCAAAGAAATACTTTAACTACATCCAACAAAAGGTTTTATTTTACATAGATAGTATTAATTCTTATATGGTATTTTTAAATGACTGCAGATTCATATATCATTGCTTTTCTTTTCTTCTCTTTTCTTTAGAAAATAGGATTATTTTATTTCCCCTATTTTTAGGCATTATAAATGTTCGAGAGCAAGACATATATTCTTTTTCCAATTCTGTATTTCATAGGTAAGCAGATTTTAATTGGGACAACTACTCATCTCTTAAAGATTATAAATCTTGAAGTTTGAGTCTTGCTTTTAAGGGGACTTATGTCTGAACTTTATGAAATTTTGGAGAAAGAAACAATTCCAGAAAGGTGGTAATTTTAAAGTTCTGTGAAGTATTTTGCCCTGGGATGAATGTCAAGCAAGCATAATTGCAGAAAGTGAATTGTCTAGTACTAATAATATAAAATCATTATTTCTTAATATTTCTTTAACACTGTTTCCACTTTTTATTTTATTTGGGTGTTTTTTTTGGGGGGGGCACACTTGGAGACACTCAGGTGTTATTCCTGGCGCTCAGAATGCTGGGGGAATCAAACGCCTTCTGTACTAGGCTAGCATGTGCAAGGCCTTACTGCTTGTGCCACCACTCCAGCCCCTGTTTCCAGTTTTATAGGACTAGTATATGTTCTACACATTGTTGTTGGTACTGTGATTATGGCCAATAAAATGTGAGCAAAGATGCTATAAATTATGGTAGAAATGAGCATTAAATTGATGGTGCTATTAAATTCAGATGTTTATTTGTCTATATTTATATATAAATTTGGTATACATATTAGATATTGGGAACTTCTAAAGAACCATACATATTCCTATTCATTTTATGTGATGGAACAGTGGAGTAGATGTAAAGTAATATAAGTGTATCAATGGATAGGGAATTAAAACAAATGAAGAAAATATTGTAAAAATATAAAAAAAACCCACTTGGTGACAAGTTAGGATAGAAAATATTTAGTTAGAAAATATTTCTTGATAGTAAAACCAGTTGGGATAGAGGCCAATGTATGGTATGGAGTCTGTACTAACTAGGATGAGCTGAATGCTGTACTGTGATCCTTAAAAGATATGTCTACAAGTTAAAATTATACCAATACAAATTTCAGTCACTGGGACTGAGAGCTATTTATTATTATAACATAATCTTGCTTAAATTCTCTCTCTTTTTCTCTCTCAATACCCAAACAATACTAGTCCCAGTCACTTACCAAACTCAGAAAATATGAAATAATTTTTAGAATCTTTCTACTAGCTATAATATTTAAAAAACTTATATTCAGACTATAAATTTGGTACCTAAGTCTAAATTTGTTTTCACAATAAATTATTGTTATCATCCTGTTAAAAGTTTTACAGTGAGATATTATTACATTTAAATGAAGGGGAAGTTGGTGGTGCTGGAATTAACATAGAAACTGCTTGTTGATGTAAGTGGTTCTATTTAAAATGTTATGAAAGATTTGCTCAAATATTCCATTCTAACTGGAATGTAAGTTGAAGTGCTGAAAGTTAAAATTACATGTTTTGAATGAATTTACCTATGAATTAAAATGACTACTCATAGAAATGTTTCAGCAATTTATCAAAAATCTCATGAATATTCATCATAAATTTTACTCCTACTAAAATCTTTAATTGTGCCAACACTCTTAATGATGATATGATTGTGATGAAGAGCCAACATAGCACCATTTTATTTGTCATCAGAGAAAACTTGTGTTTGTCTCATCAAAAAGTTTTAAGGCAAAAATATTTTAAAAAATTTTATATAATAATAAGACATTGGAAACTGGAATAATGTTTTTCTTTACCTTTTTTTTGAAGAATAGCTTACTTAGTTAAATATAACTAAAGATCTTATTTTAATTATTTTCTTATTAGCTGATATGTTAAAGTTGTACCTGAAAAACATTTAATGTATAAAAACTTAGAAGCAATGTTATTCTCAAAATAACTTTATATATGGAGAGTGGATTAAAAGCAAAGAGTTACAAATGGTAGATTAGTATAGGGGTTAAGGTGCTTGCTTTTCATTACGCAATGTTGGTTTGAATATCAAACACTACATTCAGTCTCATAGGTATTGCCAGGGGTCACTTATGAACACAGAAGCAGGAATAGTGCCTGAGCACTGCCAACTGTGACCCACAAACCAGAAATTAAATTAAATTACATTAAATTAAACAAAAATAGGGGCCGGAACGGTGACACAAGTGATAAGGCATTATGCAATCTAGTCTGACCGACTGCAGTTCCATCCCCCGGCATCCGATATGGTGCCCCAAGTCAGGAGCGATTTCTGAGTGTGTAGCCAGGAATAAAACCCCAGAGCGTCACTGTGTGTTGCCCAAAAACCAAATAAATAAATAAATAAAATAAAGTAAATAAATTAAATAAAAATAACCTACAAATTTACACTGGCTAAACTGGAAAAATATATGCAAAAGAATAAAAATAAAATTTGTTAGAGGAGGAAATGAAAACAGAACATGCATAATAATGAAAATAGACCAGAAAGATAAGAATTGGCAACTTAGATAATTTTGGAGCCCCTTTGAGTGGGAATTATAAGAATTTATGATATAAGATTGTTATTTTCACCTTTATCTTTCTTTTCTTAAGTGTATATGTAGCAATGTATTATGCTTTAAATCACTGAAATAAGGAAATCTGAACATTTATATTCTATTTGAAAGAAAAATTTGTTTGGGGAATTTACTTAAAAGGGAAGCATGCATATTAAATCTCTGATGATATTTTTTTCTTTGAAAATCATGCTTGAATTTCCAAGCACTGGGCGACCTCTACTTGTCCCAGGTTCACAGATTCAGTGCCATTGTGTGAATAGCAAATAGAAGATTCAAAGCTAAAAGGAATTACCTTAAAGGGTTTAACATAAGTACAATTAAAGGAAGTGAGGGTCAGGTTACCTATTTGGGCAGGGACAGCCCAATTTTCCCCCATATGCATGCAAAGCCAACAGTCAACAGCTAAAGAAGGGTTAGAAAAATTAAGAAGTTTGTGAGTTTCATCAAGGATGTTCTGAGTGTTCGGATCTAACTTTTCAGCAGGCATCCTGGTCGGAGGAAGAGATGCCAGGACCACTTAGGCATTAGGGTCTCTACTTCCTTTGTAGCCCAGTCTACGGCCTCCCTCTCTCTTTCCTAGTCTGTCGCCACACCCATCGGAGATGTGAAACGGCGCCTTTAGGGGCCAGCAGACCAAGTCTCCCACTTGGACCATTCAACTCGTGACTCCATAGGGGAACTTAAAACTATGAATTGTCCATTCCCCTCCCAGAGCATGAGGGGCTATTATAGTTAACTTCTGTCCCAAGGAAATTTTATCCACATCCTTTACCAGCATTGCAGTCTCGGCTATTGCCCTCAGACATTTAGGCCACCTGTTGGCCACTGAGTCTAGTTTCTTTGATAGGTAGGCACCTGGTCTTTTCCACAGACCCAGTGTGAGTCAGTACTCCCCGTGCCATCCCCCTTTTCTCTTCTAGATATAAGGTAAAGGGCTTGCTAGCATCAGGGAGGAGCAAGGCTGGGGCCATGAGCAGAGCTGTTTTGATAGAGTCAAATGCCTTCTGGCATTCATGGGTCCACTCAAACTTGCCATCCCCTTTCGTGAGGGGGTATAGTGGGGCTGCCAGACTGGCGAAACCAGGGATCCAGAGGCGGCAGAAACTTGCCATCCCCAGAAACTCACGTAACTGCCGGTGGGTGGTAGGCCCTGGGATTTGTGCCACAACCTTCTTCCGGGCCTCCGTCAGCCATCGCTTTCTCTCTCATCAAAGATGGTAGGGGAATTCTTAAACCCCTGGGGCAGTCAGATACAGGTTAATTGGCCTGAAATCCCTGCCTCAAGATCACTCCACTCAAAAGCAAATAAAGGTTGACTGGCCGGATGTAGGGACAGGCAGAAGAAAGCATCCTTTGAGTCCAGTACAGTGTACCATATTCTTTCAGGGCTTAAAGTGCTGAAGAAATTGTATGGGTTAGGCACAGTGGGATGGATTACTTCCACTCAGCTCTTAACTGGCCTTAGGTCCTGCACTAGTCAATAGTCTCCGGTCCCAGGTTTTTTGACCAGGAGTAGTGGAGTATTCCAGGTCAACTGACACTGTACTAGGACCCCTTGTTGGAGAGGTTTCTGAATATGAGGAGTTATACATTTCTTCACTTCATGACTTTACTGTCTGACTTTCACAGGAACAGCAGTAGCTTTCAGCTCTACCACTACTGGAGCCTACAAGGTAGACAAACCCAGTCCCGAAGTTTCGGCCCAAGTCTTAACCAAAAATCAGTGTCTTGGTTTTCATGTGGCAAGGAATGATTTGTGAACAGTCTATATTAATCCTTGGCCCTAATGGTTAGGACAGAGGTGGTAAGTGGTTGGACATTGAGATTAAGAAAAGCTGGGGCTGGAGAGATAGCATGGAGGTAAGGCATTTGCCTTGTGTGCAGAAGGACGGTGGTTCAAATCCC